>PVHY01008010.1:0-64148 GCA_004024945.1 Uropsilus gracilis
TGGGGGTGGGGGTGGGGGTATTCCCATGGGGATCAGCAATTATACAATCATGTAGGGTAAAAAATCCAAAAATAAAATTAAAACAATTTAAAAAATAAAACATTTCATGTCCTCCTGCAGAAAGGAACTCTGACCTTGGGACTGTCGTTTACTGCAGTCACACAGGTAACCTCTGGTGGAGATTCTGCAGGAGTTTAAGCAGTCTGTGGGCCAGGGTCCTTGCACCCTTGCCCAACCTGTTCCTGGGTTCTATTCTCTGACTCTACGAGAGAGCGGTTCAGTCTAGGGCCTGGTTTTTCTAGGCTTGCTCCCAGCCTGCAGCCTGGAAGGGCGGATCACAAGGACATGGCTTCGCACAAGGGCTTCAGAAAGGAAGATCCTGACTTCAGAAAGCAGCTCTGGCCAAGCTCCAGACGAGGCTTGTTTGCTTTAATAAAAAATATTTGTCTCTCAAAAACAAGTGCCAGTGGCTGTCACAGAAAGCCGAAGAAAGCTGACTGAACTGCAAGAGGCCAGCCAGGGTCACTTCAGACCTCCAGGCTCTGCTCAGTCAGCAGTGAGGGGAAAAGCAAAATAAATATCCTTGGCTCTCAGCAACCTGTGTCAGGCCCTCTCTGTGTCAGCCCCATGTCAGAAGGCAGGTCAGAGTTTATTTCTTTGACCTGGGGTGTGAGCCGAAATACAGAGTGTACCTCTCTGGGCCTGGGATATTCCTTCTCTCTGAAATTTGACAATCAGGTTTGGTGTGAATAACGCTAATGGCCAGGGGTCAATCCCTGAATTCAGAGCTCATTGTTAATAAACAAACATCTTCCTAAATTTGCTGATGGGTCTTCCCTGGAGGGGGCTGATTTACTCTGCCTGGGCCTTAAACACCAACTTGGTACTGCTTGTCCCACCACACCAGAGTGTTTGCACCTGCGGCCGAGAACAGGGAATGGGACAGACCAACTTTTGGGTTATTGTTGGACATCAAGTGGTCTGGCTCTGGGTCAAAACAAATTTGGCCCTATAAAGTGTTTGAGGCTTGGGGTGACCGCTGAAAAAGTGACAAGACCATAATAGATCCTTTATGAATAATTCTGTTCTCAAACGACATTGAGCCAGGTATTGTGGGTGCTGACCTCAAAAGTGCCATCTTAGAAGCAGCCTGAGGCTGCCATGAGGCTGTGCTATAAATGGATGCTGTGCAGCTGTGAGGGGAGCTATTTTGGGATCCCAGGGGGTCTCATTTGTACTTTAGGTTAGGAGGCTTCCTATTGGAGAAACAGTATCCAGGTGGGGGAGAGAGGGAAGAGGTAGGGGAAACCTCACCAGACATAGCTCTCCTTTCTGCTTGTTCCCTTCTGCTGGGACCAGGCCTCACGTCCTTTTCCTTTCAGGACTTCACTGGCATGGGGTCCTGGAGTTCTGTGGAAATGGAGAAGAAATTAGAGAAGGGATAAGAAAGAACTAAAATCTCACAGCCCAAAGTGTTTGAGGAATCTGCTTCCTCCAGCAGCTGCCTGCTAAATAAGATTTACTGACCTTTGCCAGTTGGGGTGGGGTATGAGGAAAGCTGCCAAGTCCTCAGGCTCACCTTGCCTTTTGTGCCACTCCAGTGACTTTTAAACAGGAAGTTACCTGGGAGTTGAGGTGAGAAGATAGGTTTTTGGACTCATCTTCACAGCTTAGTTCTGACCTTCTGGGAGAGGTACAGAGGTTGAGCCCTTCTCAGTGCTTCCCAGGCTTCAGCTGGTGTGACCTTAGAGATATTCAGGCAGCACAACTCTAAAAGGATGCTCTTCTTTTCCTTCACTTTTGGCTTGAAATCACCTCACTGGTCATGGGAAGTTAGAAAAAGTGACTGATTAATGGTCTACTCTCCCATTGGTCCATGCTGAATGGACGAAATTAACGGCTGCCATCTTGAAGATAAGCAGCAAACAGTTGGTGCTGCCTCAGCAGATACGCTTTAGAGCACCCAGGCCTGGGTTGGAATGCTGCATCACTAGTTATGTGGCCTTTGGTAAGTCTTTTCAAGGTTCTGTGACTCATGCCTTTACTTGTAAAAGGTAATAATAGTTATAGCTCCTTCATGGGGTTGTTGTGAGAACTGAATGTGGCAAAATACTTGTATTTTGTAATAGATTTATTACAAATAGAAATCTATTGTAGTAGAGCCATTCTTATGAACAGATGGGGAGAAAGAAGTGAATATGAGATATCTGGAATGCATGAGGATCTAGTTCTGACCTACCTTGTCATTACTGAAGGAACAGCGTAAGTTAAGAAAAGTGAGAGTGACACTGTAGGTGGAAGGGAGCAAGGATGTTGTCAAACTTCATCTGTCTTATAATTAGACCTCAGGCTGACCTTGGTTGATTCAGCTATGATGAACTCCATGTATTTACATTCCAGAATGCCCAGTGTTAAAGAAAGTTCGACACCTGTTTCTGTATTCAAGCTGTAACTTCTGTACAACAAGTGTCTCAACTGGATAGAAAAAGTATAACAATGAAGCTACAAAGGAGTGAGGAAACAGAGTGTAATGCTCCCTTCACACTTGAGGATATGAAGGCTCAGAGAGAAAAAGATTTAACCAATGTCACATCACTTAGAGTAGCAAAGGCCACAAAAGGGACCAGATCTTTTCACTTTGAGTCCAGAATATGAAACCCAGTCAATATTGCCAGACTGGATTTTTAAAAAAATGTCTTGAGTTGAATCAAGTGACTTTTTGTTGCTGTTTTTAGGTGCCATCAAATCAGATGTCCTGAAATGAAGGGTTTGTCTTATCATGGCAAAATTATAGTTTCTCAATATAGAACATGTTGGCCTGGATTTTACTGTTCCTGGAAAAAAATATTTAGTTAGTAGATGGGAAGAAGTACACATTCAACCCCGAGAAAGAGACCCACAAATCTATTTAGGATACACCCCAAATAGAGCCAATAAAGACTCTTTAACTTATATCTAAAGCCAGATGGCATAGGAACCCCTGCAAATGGGAGCCTCCCCAAATTTTAACTTACTCCTGAGCAAGTATGGAGCTTTGTGCTATTCAAAGAGTCTCTTCATTACAAAGGAACTCCACTCCTTCCAAAGGTTTTAGTTTTTTTCAAAGAGCATTTGAAGAAACGTTCTGCATCACCACTGTAAAGGTGGATATTGAAATCATTATCTGTCATGTCATTTGATATCTCTTACCAAACGTGTCACCTCATATATCAAACCAACCAAGATGCTTAGGGCATGAAAGGAAACATTGTCAGCAAGTTTTTTGATGCTCAACATCACTAATAGTCAGGGAAATGCAAATCAAAATCACAATGAGATACCATCTTACACCAGTAAGAATGGCCCTTATCAAAAAAAATGGGCAACAATAAGTGCTGGCATGAATGTAGAATAAAAGGAACACTTACACTGCTGGTGGGAATGCAAATTGGTCTGGCCACTATGGAAAGCTGTGTGTAGGACCTTCATATTACTGAAAATGGAACTACCATTAGACACAGCAATTCCACTGTTAGGAATCTACCCAAAGGATACAAAAACACTAACTCAAAAGGACAACTGTACTCGGATGTCTAGTGCTGCACTATTTACAATAGCAGGACTTGGATACAACCCAAATGCCCCAAACCAACAATTGTATGAAAAAGATGCAGTGTATTTACACAATAGAATATTATTCAGTAATCAAAAAAAGACAAATATGACGCATTTGTGATAACATGGATGAACCTAGAAGGAATCACATTAGTGGAAATAACTCAGGAAGAAAAAGACAGAAACCAGATAGTGTCACCTATAGATGGGATATAGGGAAAACAAATAAAAGGTCAAGAGAAAAAGTCAAAACAAGCTAACAACTGAACTAAAGCATACAGCTGGGAAGGGGCAAGGGAGGGAGAAATCAGGGAAGGGATGAACACAAAAGATCAAGATGACAGTTCATGAGTGATATGGTAGTGGGAGAATCCCAGGGAATACAAAAATGTAAAATATATACATACAGATAATTAAAAAGAAGGAAAAAAAAGCCAGTTCCCTCTCTATGGACACCATGTATTATCTATGATGGTTCTGGGACCACCAAGATGTTCAGTTACCTTACAAAAATTAACATGATAATTCTCTCTTGGGTTGTAAAACTTGAAAGTGTATGTTTTCATGGAATTGATACTTTTTTTTAAGCATGCAGTGAGAAAAGGAGCAGAAGCTAGATAATCTGATTGTTTTCACCTGGGTTTGTTTTCACCTGGGTTGCTAGGAAACTCAGATTTAAGCTTTTTGTCAATTGTATCACTCATTCCTACTCTCTGATTCCCAGCACAGTCATCTTCTCTTTCCTTTCCCTAATCCCATTCTTCAGGACTCACACTCCCTGATCATGCTTCTCATGTGACCTATCAAAATAGGATTCTGATCACTATTATGTGTTACCTTGAAATCCTTTGTAATTAAATCAGTATCAAAACCAAGCATACATTTTGATTTTGAGATAGTCTGCTATCACATATTCAGTCTTTTTATGTATGTATATATCTATGTATGCATGTTTGAGGTAACATTGTTTTCCAACACTGTATATGATCAGAGGACTAAGTTCCACCTCAGATGCACATCACCACAACCCACCCACCCCAGAGCACCCATATGCTTTTATCACTTACCACTGGGCCCACTGCTCACTTGTTCATGTGAACGAGCCTCCTCTAGTGGTCTCATACTGCAGTCATTTCTAGACTTCGTTTTGGTTTAGTTCTGTCAGTTCCTTTGTTGTTTTTCTCTAAATTTCACTCCTCTGGTATTTGTCTTTCTCCCTCCTTCTGGCTTATTCACTTCCATCTATGTTGTCACAAATGACAGGAGTTCATAACTTTTAAATAGTTGAAAATATTCCATCATGTGAATGTACCACATCTTCTCAGTCCAGTTGTTTGTTGTTCCTATAAAGTTGGCTATTATCAGTGGTATTGCAATAAATGTAGAAATGCAAATATTCCTTTGAATTAGTATCATATCACTATCTTATTTTCCTCATAAACTATGTGAAGTTCCAAGAAATATCACTACTTTGGCCTCCAAAACACATTAGTTTATTAAGAACTTTTCACATTTGTACTATGCCCTTGAAAAGTGACAAGGATGTGATCAGTCTACAAAATTGGCAAAAAATCTCCTCTTTTGTGGGATCTTATAGAGAATGAGATGCACAATAAATGATAAGCTCAACAAATAAAAAATAATGTAATAGATTAGAGAGTGATAAGTGCAGTGGGAAAAATAAAAAGGGGTAAAAAATGAGATATGTCAACACTTTGGAGGTACAATGAAATTGGATAGCAAGGTGGACCTTATTGATAAGGTGACATTTGAGTAGAATGAGCACATAATTCATCATTCCAGTTGGGACAATAGGTGTAGACTGGGATGGCCTATACAAACAGGGTTCATATGCTCACCCAAATTTGATCAAGATTTGAAGTGAGAGAATCAGCCCAGCCAATCCCTCAGGAAGGAGAACTTCAGGCAGAGGGAACAGCAAGTTCCAAGTCCTGAGGCTAGAGCATGCCTAACAACGAATCCAGGATGTTTGGAAGGAGGCCTATAGGAGATGAAGTCAACAAGGTACTGGGGGCCCCAGATTGTATAAGCCATTGTAAGGACTTTGACCTCTTTCTAAGAGAAATATGGAATCACGACAGAGCTTTGAACTATGGTAGGGGCTTATATTTTTCCAGGAATCACTTTGGCTGCTGTGTGGAAGGGAAGTGGTAAAAAGTTAGGTTCTGAAAAGATTTGAAGATTTAACAAATAGGATTTTTTTTTTTTTTTTTGAGAGTAGGTCTCGCTATGTTGCCCAGGGTAGTCCAATCCCGCAGACTCAAGCGATTCCCAGCCTTAGCCTCCCAGGTAGCTGGGAGTACAGGCTCCTGCCACCATTCCCAGCTGCTTTTTCGAGAACTTTTTCGCTATGTTGCCTGGGGTAGTCTCGAA
This sequence comes from Uropsilus gracilis, assembly GCA_004024945.1. Taxonomy (NCBI): domain Eukaryota; kingdom Metazoa; phylum Chordata; class Mammalia; order Eulipotyphla; family Talpidae; genus Uropsilus; species Uropsilus gracilis. Next base: position 5,989 of record PVHY01008010.1, read on the forward strand.
CCCAGGAACTCAAGTGATCCCTGTCCTCTTGCCTCCCAGTGCTTGGATTCTAGACGTGCACCACTATGCCCAGCATAAATAGGATTTTTTGTTGAGTTGAATGTAAAGTGTGTAAGAGTCAAGTATAATTCTTAGGCCTTGGTGACTAGGAAGATGGAAGTACCATCCACTGAGATAAGAAAGACTTTCGGTGGAACTGGTGGGAGGGAGGAGAGCAGTGTCAGTCTGGAATACAGTCTGGGAGCTGAGGAATTTGAGAAGGAATTTGAGATGGAGCTGTCCAGCAGAGCACTGTGTATCCAAGTCTGGAGTTGGTGGGTCTGAGGTTCAGGCAAGAAATGTGTAGCTGGCAGTCAGTTGTCAATGGATGCAATAGTGAGAAGGATGTGAATCTTCAGGCAATCCAGACCACCTCATACCTCAGAGCAATGCAAAAACTCTTTTTTGCATATTGAATATTTGTTTCATCCTACAAGGCCCATCACAAATCTTAATTTTTCATGAAGTCTTTCCTAATTACTGCAGTTCCCATGGGACCCTGTTAATTTATATAATTGTCTGCTTCACTGATTCGTCAATTAATAACTATCTATGAAGCAAATTTTGAGTACATGACCCAGTGCTGAGTGGGGGGATGTGAAATGAGAACACCTGGTTGCTACACTAAAAAGCTGACACTTAACTGAGCAAACAGAACAAATAGTATGCAAAGAACCAAAGAATATCAGATTCTTTAACAAGTCAGGTCAATGACACAGAGGAAGTGCCTCTCAAAGTGAGTCTTAGAAAGGCAGCGTCTAGGGACACAATTTTGGAAAATCTAAGAACATTATCTCTCCTAAAAGTCTTCTAGCCCTAACAATCTGTGTTTCTATAGTTCTAGAGAAAGTGAGTTTTCTCTGAGGAGGAACATTGCAGCAGGGGAACTATTGGAAGTAGTAGCCCAAATAGAAAAGCAAAACATGAGCAGTGTCTTGGGGGCAGGAGTGAGCATGGAAAAGAAGAGATGATAGTACAAGATAGACCTCTGCCTGGTGTTTCAATGGGCAAGCAGTGGAAGTGAGTCTGAATATGGAGTCTAAGAAGCCAGCTTGAGTTTGACATCCTAGGCAATAGGGAGGGACATGATTAACAGTGTGTTGCAGGGACTGAAAGGTAAGAATGATAAAAGTTAAGGTAAGGACTAATAAAAAGTAAGGGTGGAGTTGTCATTATCCAGACAGGACCTAATAAAGACTTGACCAAAAAGACTGATAAGAAATGAGACTGACTTCAGAAACAGGAAACTTTCAAAGCAAAGAAAGAACAGTGTGACAATGGGGGAGATACAGTTCAAGTGAGGGGGAGCCTGTCACCAAGATTCCAAGCCTAAGAGGGGAGGAGCAGTGAAATCACTAACCTATGGGGTATGGACTGTCATTGGTAAAGAAGAGCTCTGTTAGAGTAGGTCTGTTGAGTAAGAGTGGAGCATGCAGGAGCAGGAGAGGATCAAGGTTGAAGATGGAGAAGTAGGAGCCAAAAAAACAGCTGGGCGTGGTGGTGTTTGCCTGTAATCCCAGCCACCTGGGAAGCTGAGGCTGGGAATTGCTTGAGTCTGTGGTACCCCGGGCAACAAGAACCTGGGGTTCCACAGGCAAAAATAGCAAGACCTAGTCTCAAAAATAAAATAAAAAACAACAACCCCTAGGCCATCGAATTTCCCTTGCCAGCAGGGAGCAAAGGTGGTGGATGACCCTTGGGTAAGCCCCCCAAAGCCTGGAGAGCCTGGCAGGGGGACCAGGTGGGGTTTTAACCCCATCTACCAGCTGATAGTTGTTGCATGGGGCAGCCATCTGCAGTCCAGATCGACTGGGACATGTTTCCCCAGCCACCACACCCAAGGGGGCTTGGGAGGGCGCATGCCCAGCCATCCAAGCTCTGCCCCCATGCAGGGAGGTACTGGTGCTTGGGTGGCAGGAGGTTAATGCCCCTTCCATTTCACTTTCACTCCAGTCAATCTTCAGGAGGAGGAAGAACATATGTAATACAAACTCCATCGTAGAACAGGTGAGGGACCAGGTAAAAATCTAGCCCACAAGCTTGAGCTGGACAAAGCAGATGGACAATTGAGAGAACCAGTGCATATGAGACAGGAGAAACAACTATGGAAACACCATGTCATGAAGCGTATCTATGCACTCACCAGGTCTAGAAGACCCAAGCCTTCATTTTAGAGATGCCTTCTAGGAGAGCAAGGAGCCCCTCCCAAACCATGGGAGAGAGAAAAAGGCCAAAGACTGGGGGCATCAGCCACATAGCAAAGTTGCAAACTGAGGTAGAGGAGATGATCTACAATGGCCATTCCAGATGCTTGTATCTACAAAAAAACTTCTTCACTGAAACTAGCAGGGAGTGAGACCCCTTAAATCTGATGCCAGAACCATAAGGTAAAGCGGCAAAACAACAGAGATGGGATTGGAGAAGACACCCTCCAATGAGAAAGCATAGATAGACCACAAATAAATATTGACTGGTTGCCCAATGCAAACTTAAGACTGAAAACCTATCAGTAAGATTCGCCTGGTTCCAACAACACAGTCCCTCGCCCAATGAAAGAACACTGCCACAGGAAAGAAAGAGGAGAATGAACTTAACACAGACTAGTAAACAACAAAGAGCGGGTTTTGAGAGGATGGAGGGAAAACAAGAGGGAGGAGGGAGGTGGAGGTATCCCAAAAACCATTTACTGAAGTTGTAATTAAATAAAATTACAACAACAACCAACCAACCAACCAAACAAACAAACAAACAAACAAAAACCCCAGGGGAGAGAATAGTAGTTGCCTCATAAGAGTTGTTAGAATTAAAATTGGCTTGGCATGTGGTAAGTGTTCAATCATGTTGCCATTATTACACCAAGTTCATATCTCAATAAATATTCACTGATAGTAGAGCCCATGAGACCAGTATTTAAAGTCATAAAACCTCCTTACCAAGGGGAATGCTGCAGGGTGGTGGGGGGAGGGGACAATAAACATTTATTGATCATTTGCTATATTCCAGGATTCTAGGCACCCTGCTAAATGCTCAGTTGAACCTCACAACAACCCTCATGGTAACTATTAATCTATTTTATAGATAAGGAAATAGTGGCTCTAACAGTTAACAAGCTTGTCCAAGGTCATATGGCCAATAATAATTTAAGTTTTCTTATGTATTTAAATATTCTGAGAGAATATGTTCCAAATTATCTTCCTACTTTATATTGCTCCACATCTTTAATCAATTTTCAACAAACATCAATTATTCTTATAATCAGCAAAAAATGGTATTTCCATTTGGGGAGAAAGAAAAGAAAGTGGGGGGGGGGAGCTGGGTTTTCCTGAGCAGTTATCAAGAAATAGAGACCTCAGGGCTTCCTTGTGGAACAACCAGTTTCTCCCGTAATGTTGCCAGAGGGGCTCAAAGAAAAGGGAAACTATGTTAGCACGTATAACAAGAAGTCAGCAGGGGAAAGACCCAAAAAAAAAAATGGAAGATGGGTAAGCATGTAATGTATTTGAAAGAGATTTCCATCTAAGATCATTAAAATAACAGAAAAGTTTTCATGCTTAAAGGGATAAACTTCCTTAATCTGTCACATATTTTTAATCCCTATATGAGATGTCTGTTCTCAAAGAGTGGACACAATTTCCCTATCTGCTGACTTTTAGGGCCTCAGGCAGGGCACAGCATGATTAATTTTGCAATATAAATGTATGTTATAGAAAAATGCAGAGGACACTAGAGTTAAATTAACTGAAATAAAAAAGATCATTCTTACCATATCAAATAATAATCTTCTGAAAAAAGTATGAGAGGAAAACCCACTGAGGATATGTGGAAAACCACCTCACTAAAGGGTGACTTCGATTAATTGAATTCTGCTTTTATAAAAGCATCTCTGATCAGTTTGGTATTTGTGTGTGTAGAATCTGGTTGTAACAGCAGATAGGTTAGGAATTTGAGAGGTGGTTAGTTACTTCATTAAAAAAAAGAATTTTTAAGCTACTAAGCAATATATCAAGGAGTGACTTAGGTAGAAATCCATCTCCAAGGATAATTTGTTCAGACTCCAAGGGAAAGCAAGAGGTCTGTTAGAGAGAGAAATGCAGTGACTTAAAGGCAATCTTGAAAACAAACAAAGAAATAAACTAAACACCTCTCAAGGTTTATATTTCATATCTTCCTTTCCAAAGAATTTTGGAAAGCAGTTGGATTCAAAGCAGTTGGTTCAAATCCAAAGCAGTTGTATTTAAATGTAATTCAAGTCAACCTGTGATGAAATTGGGGGGTCTGTGGCCCCCCGGTACTGATGGTACTGCATTGGAATAGTAGTCATTGAGTCCTGGTAGGCAGAGACATGGAAAAGGGAAGTTAAGCCTTTTCACCAGAGGAGAAGAGGTTGAGGAGATTAGGGAAGAAACTGAGAGAAACATGGAGAGGAGGCATAAAGGAGCAGAGAGGAGGAGCAGCAAGGATTCTGGAGGTCTCAGGGCTGCCTCCACCATGTGCCAGAGCAAGGCAGAGAAGGAAGCCACGCTAGTGGGCTTCCTCCCAGCCAGGGCTAGTGGGAAGCCCAGGGAAGCAAGTTTGAAAAACTTGTGACTTGTGTAAGCTGACTTGGAAATTTGGTACTTGAGAATTTGGTTTAACTTTGAAACTGCAAAGGTTGAAATTGTCTGGAGAACTGAGAAGAACTTGTTGTGTTGCTGTTCTCAACATGAGAAGTCTGAAGTGGTTGTTGCTGTTGTATCGAGTGAGTCTTGTTAGTTCCTGGCCACTTCAGAGTTGAAGCTGAAAGAATGACAGAGCTGTGCTTTTTGGGGAAGAATTGGCAATGTTATCCTGGTTTCCTCATTGGATTTGAATCTCCTGTTTTTGTAGAAGGATCAACAATGCCATCTTCGCTTCTTCTAGCTTGAAGTGAAGAGCTGTGCCTTTGGAAGAAGGAGTAACCATGCCAACTTGTTTCCTTAATCTGGCTTGAAGGTGAGACTGCCACCATTTTAAGAAAGCACATGGCTGAAGGCCATATTAGCCTTTTGGAATAGAGACTGGTTGGTAAGATTACCAAAGGGGTTCCTTGTACGCCTTGGTGACTCTTGTCTATTTTGTCTTTTAGTAAATAAAACCATTTTGCCTCCTCTTAAGGTTTGGTGTGGTCTTGCTCTGTTTGCCCAGCTGGGAAGAACCTGGTGTTTAAAGGCCCTGGCTTTTAAAGGGTCTGCTGCTCCTATTTGTAAATTTAGTTAAGCACCCCCTTTTTGCTTGTTATCTTACCCGATTCCAAATTGATAATTAATTTCTAAACATCTACTGTTTTCCAGGCATACAAAAATAAAGACATAGAATCTCTTCTGTGTCATAATTGGAGGTCATACACCTGTACTTGCATGTTTATCGCACTATTTACAATAGCCAGGATATGGAAACAACCAAAATGCCCCAAAACTGATGAAGGTTGAAAAAGATGTGGTATATTTACAGAATGGAATACGATTCATCTATGAAAGAAGACAAACTTATGTCATTCGCAGCAACATGGAGGGAGCTAGAAGGAATGTTAGCAGAAATAAGTTAGAAAGAGAGAGATACTGGATGGTCTCTCTTATGAGAGACACAGGGAAAACAAACAAACAAATGGACAAGAACAATTTAAAACTGTTAACAGAATTGAAGCATAGAGCAAGAGAGGGGAAGGAGGGTAAAAAATTGGAGGAGGGATGAGAGTAAGATGGTTCACGGATTGAGAAGATGTTGGGGGAACCTTGGGGTAGACAATGATATAATATATATGTATATATGTACAATCAATTTTTTAAAATATGTAAATAAAAAAATAATTGAAGGTCATAATTGATTTTAATGTCATATGATAAATTCTATCAACATCAACACACACAAACACTACAGTGGGATGATAAATGGGTAGCCACCAGTTCTTCAGCAGACCAACATGAAGAACCTTGGAATCAAAAAAAACTGCCCAGAGATGCCTTGGGCTAAAGTCAATTGAGCATTCATTATATCTTGCGGCTCTGATGCCTCAGGAGAGTCCAGAAATTAGTTCTGCTATTCCTAACTTTGTTTCAAGAAGTCTGCTTGCTAATTTTAGCTTTGAAATAAAGTCTAGTGGGAAAACAATGGAAATTCTGGATCTTAAGAAAGGATTGAACAATTAAAAAAAAAAGAACAAAGTGAAGCATTTTCCCCAAATATTGGACAAATGTTAAAACTTTCAACCCAAGAGAAGAAAAATGTATGATAAGATAATTTTGTTCAAACTGAAAGCTTATGCTATTTGGCAGAAATGGAAAAGAGAGATGTAACAAATCCCATCCCTCTTGAACCTCTTCCTTCCAAAAAAAGGCTGCAATCTCATTGAGTGCATAATCCCTTGAGAGACAAAGGATAGATGGGGGAGACTGGGCTCATCTCTACTTAGCAAAACTTGTGTCCATCAACCCAAAGCAACTGGCAAATTCAGGGCCATGGAAATTGTAATAAATTGACAACCTCCCAGCTAGATCCACAAGCCCATTCATTTAACTGTAACTCACTTTGTGTCCATCATGCTGGTCTTAAAGATCAGTCCACACTGTCTGAGGCCACTGATTGAGTTTCCTGACTTGTCCCATCTGGTAATGACCCAGGCACTGAAGGTTACTGTTTGTTTTGAAAACTGGCAAGTTCCTCAGTCTCTAATGGCCTGTTAATATGACCAATTGTTTTGTTTTGTTTTGTTTGCTGCCTCTGACTACTTTCAGAACTTCAAATCTTCAGGTCCCTGAGTTGGAACACCTTCAGTTTTACCCAGAGAAGGAACTGCTGATTTTCCTAGTGCTATCTGGCTCCTGGATTTTCCATTCCACTTACTGCCTCTCAGGCATTTAGATAACAGTTGCCCTTATTTGAACAGAGAGTGAAAAAAACACAAGAAAACAAAACTTCAGAAAGCTTGACATTTTTTTGTGACCTCTTAGTTGCCAACTTCTCCTCTGCCTCCAATAAAGGGGCAATGTGTTTCTTTATCAGCTCTTTGTGCATTGTTTATCTAAATAGACAGTCTTCTATTGTCTGTATGTGTCTAATAAATCGGGTCTCTTCCTTGAGCTGTGGTACATAACCAACTGTTTCAAGAAGGAAAGATTCTAAAACTGTAGATAAAAAACATCCTGTGTGAGTGAATCCATGCCAGGTTATATTCCTGGAAATAGTCTTTTCAGAAGTTCTTCTCTAACTCATGAGTGATTTTTCCCACTATGCCTCTCAGATTTCAGTTTTCAAGGTCCAAGTTCCACCTTCCCAGGGAAACCCTCTCTGGTCCTTCCAATGCACAGAGGAAAAGCATGAAGGTGAACAATTATCTATACAATGGTTTTCAAGAGGACTTGTCAGAACTCAAGCACTCATTGTGATCTGGGAGTCACAGGATAGCCAACTGTTAACCTGAAAGTCTCTCTAAGATCCTATATGACATGGAGGCTCAGAGGAAGGTCCCAGTTCCTGAAACTAGATATGGCAAGAATAAAATAGGACTGTGGGAACAAAAATGAAAATCCATTCCTGGGTACCCATGGGATGGGGAGAGCTATACTTTATAGAGTAAGTTGATGCTGCACCACAGTTCAGATCTCATAAGAGATCATTTCAGGCTTCATATACTAATTTTGGAGGGCATAAAGTGTTACCCAGAGGATAATACAGGGGTTCAGAGACCAGCCACAGTGCTGAAGAAGGCCCATAGGTAAGAATGCTTAGAGTTTGGATTCTGGTCTTGCTAGTAAGTGACTACCCCTAGCTTCTTTTACTTGGCTCTTGGCCAGTTTCCCAAACTGTTAAACAGAGATGATAACACAACCTATTTTCCAGGGTAGTTATAAGGATTCAACAAAACGATGGGTAAAAGCCACTCTCTCTATACGTACTATATAGTAAGCATTCCATCCATGCTAGGTTTTGTCATTCTTCTAGCTAACAGTATTGTACCTGCTTACAGAGTATGTGCAATAGCCACTCATCATAGGGTAGTCACTGAATGGACTCTGGGTCTGGAAGAGAAACTAACATGAAATACTGCTAGAAAGAAAAAGGATAGGGACTGACTAGAACAGTCTCAACTTGCAACTTTGCAATTTTTCTGCATTTTTGAAATATTCTCAAAATAAAAAGGATTTTTCAAAAATTGCATGGACTTTGCCAAAAGTACTCCTGCATGTACGTAAGGAGTTAAACACTGACTTTTCACTTCCTCTAATCTGTGCACATTTTGCCCTGGGCTGCTGCTCCTGTATTATGTGGGACTGTACTTTTGTTCATATTGTCTTCTCGAATAACTTTCTGACTCAGGTTCTAGGTGCAAAATCCCCAAATTGGATGGAAAAACAGATTCTCGGAAACATTCCTTGTGTCAAAAGTGAGCACTGATCCTGGCTGCTGCAGCTCAGAGGTGTTTCCATTCTAACAATTTTGCCCCCCTCCCCATCACATACTCCCCCCCCACCCCCATCACAGAAACCCCATACTGGTCCATTGAAAAACTCGTATAAGACATAGTACCCTCACCCCCTTCATTACACACCTCCAGTCTCCCTTCAGTTATGCTGTCTTCAAGGAAAGAGGATACCTATCATTTTCTTCCCTGCAGGGTTGCAGTGGGTCAGAATTTCATTGTAAGTTGTGGGCTTTTAAAAACTCCTATGCCTTAACTAAAAAGTCAGTTTACTACTCTTGAGGCATACTTGGTCCCTAGAATTTTCTCTATACATCAGAACCATTGTCCTCTCTGACCAAAGGCAGTAGTAATAGAGTGAAACTTTAATGAAATGGCCATCTAAGTGATAGGGGTGCTGTGGTGAAATTGGGGAACTGTGGCCTTCCTTGGCATGGCGCTTTAAAATAGCAGTCATTGTGCCCTGGTGGGGGGAGACTTAGAGAAGGGAAGTTAGGGCTTCTTGCGAGAACAGAGATGGGATTTAAGGAGTGTGGCTAGAGAGTGAGACACACAGTGAGAAAGAAAGGCAAGGAGAGGAGGAAAGCAAGCAGAGGAGCAGCAAGGAGGCTGGAAGCCTAGGAGTTGCCATTGCCATGTGGCTTCCATCCCTAGTCCAGGTCAGTAAGGAGCCTGGGGAATCATGTTGCAGAAACATGTGACTTGTGTTAGTCCATTTGGAAATGTGGTACTTGAAAAGTTGCTTTAACTTTGAAACTGTGAAGTTTGGTGATTGTCTGGAGACCTGAGGAGAACTTGGAGTGCTGTTGTTTCCATTGTGAGATGTCTGTATGAAGTAGTTATCACTATTGTATCGAGTGAGTCTTGCTGATTTCAGGCCATGTTAGAGGTGAAGCTGGAAGAATGCTGGAGTTGTGTCTTCTGGAAGAGGATCAATGATGCCATCCTGGTTTCTTCATTGAATTTGAATCTCCTACTTTTGGAGGAGGATTGACAGTGCCATCTTCGTTTCTTTGGTTTGGAGTGAATAGCTGTGCCTTTGGAGGAGGATTGATGACACCATCTTGGTTTTTTCATTTGGCTTGAAGGTGGGACAGTGCCATTTTGGGAACACATGTGCCTAAGGACCCATGTGCAGTTTTTTGGGGACTAGAGACTGGACTGTGTGGTAAGATTACCAAAGGGCTTCCTTGTACCCCTCAGTGACTTTTGTCTGTTTTGTCTTTTTAATGAGTAAATCTGTTTTTGCCTCTTAAGGTTAGTGTGGTCTTGCTACTGCTTATACAGTCTGGGACAGACCTAATGAGTGGCTGGACTTAAAGGGCCAGCTGCTCTTGCTTCCAAGTTTAGTTAAATACCCTGTTTTTCTGGTTTTGTTTTGCCACCCAATTTCAAAAGACTCCCTCTTCCCCTTCCTCATATAATCTCATTTTGGCCACAAGACAAGCAAGAAAACATAGTTCAACAAATATGGCCACATCCATTGATTAGGACAGAAACCTGAAGTTTGGAGAAATGAATGAACCACTAGTCTAGGCTGCATGATTAGAACCAAGAGCACCAGAAGTGACAAGGAGGCAACAAGAAAGCATGTGGTATAGTGGGGAGAGTAGAGAATGTGAAGCTGACCTGCCTGGCATTAATCCTGGCTTCAGTCATGGGGCCCTGGCTACTTTGCCTAATGCCTTGAGTCCTCAGTTTCCTCATCTTCAGGACAAAGATCATAAGGCCTCCTTCCTGGATGGACTATGAGGTTTATGTGAAGAACCTATGTGCACCTTACCCAGTGCCCAGCACACTTAAAGAGCATCACTACTTCCTTCTCCCCTTCTGCCCTCTGAAGTGAGCTCCTGGTACTCAAATGTGACTAAAAATATGTACACTGGGAGGGCTCTCAGCTGGTGTTAGCAATGTGATCTTTACAGTCTAAACACTGAGTTTATAAATAGAACCAGGAATCAGGGAGGGCCCACTGCCAGATAAAAGGCAACTCATGAGGATGGTCTTTGTTAAGCAAGGCTTGTGAAATATCCTTTGGTCTACCTCGGCTGCCTATTTGCTCCTTTATGATTTTCCTGGCCTTGAGTGCTGTTTACATGCTTTGCTACACTCTAAATATTGCTTAGCTTTAAAGATCTGACATCTGGGTCCCAAACAGACATAGCAACCTAATGAATTGAGTAAGTCAGGTTGATTTTTCCCCTTCCTCCAGTCAAGTTTATTTTTAAGAATGGTAGGAGGTGGACTTCTAATTTTTTTTAATAATTTATTTATATATGAATTTCACATCTCTGTGATCTCTGGGGTTCACCCCCCCTCCCTGACTGTTCCCACCCTGTCCCATCCCCCTGCCCCAGATTGTGTACTTCAATTTGGTTGTTGGTTTGTTTTGACTTTTCTTCATGGATTTTTGCTTATCTTTCCCATGTTCCATATAGTAGTGAGACCATTTTGGTTTCTGTTTTTTTTCTTTTTGACTTGTTTCTGCTAATATGAATTCTTCTAAGTTCATCCATGTTATCATAAAATCATCTAATTTGTCATTTTTAATTGATGAGTAATATTCCATTGTGTATATATACCACATCTTTTTCATCCAGTCATCTGTTTTGGGACATTTCAGTTGCTTTCATGTCCTTGCAATTATAAATAGTGTTGCAATAAACATCCGAGTACGGTGTCGCTTTGTACCACATTGAAGTCACCTTTGGGTAAATTCCCAGAAGAGCAATTGCTGGGTCAAATGATAATTCCATTTTCATTCATTTGAGGGCCCTTCATACAGCTTTCCATAGAGGTTCGACCAGTTTACATTCCCACCAGCAGTGTAAGAGTGTCCCCTTCTCTCCACATTCTCGCCATCACCTGTTGTTGCCTACTCTTTGGATGTGGGCCATTCTTACTGCTAAGAATGGACTTCTAATTTTTTTGTGAGACTCATAAAGCATTAAATAATAAGACTCCACAAATGTGACCATGTCCACTGATAAATGAGCGACCCTTACTGAGATATGTTCTTTCATCATGCAGAAGCTCGAGACACAGTTCCGGAGACCCGGACAGCAAGTTGCTTAGACAGAGCCTTTCCGCCTTCTAAAGGAGAGGCTACACTACTTTTCACTGCAACAAACTGAGATCACTTGGGAGAACACATATCTACCAGGATCTTTTCACCACAAACTCCTTGTTTAGTACAAGATCTTGGACTGAGTGTTCTTTGAGCTTATCTGAATTCTACTCACTCAGAAATAGCAAAGAGTTTCCCTGGGGTGTTTGGCCAGTCATGGTCCCACTGAAGACACTGGTCATGGGAGCCCTGCAGGCTGCATTGCTCACCCTGCCAGACTACCAGAGATGTGGTCCAAGACTATGGAGCAGAAGTCTTTGGTGTGTGTCAAGCACATTCTTACAACAGTCATTTCCATCGCACCAAAAACCAATGTTAACCTGTTAGGCCATGGAGACCATTTTTTAAAATTATTTTTTATTTATTTTCATTTTTTTCTTTATTACACATTTATTTTAATTAGATGGACAGAAAGACAATAATTTGTACAGAAAACCCTGTGTAAAATAAAATTGCCTCATTTAGAAATGCTTCAAAAAATCTCTACTGGTGCAGAGAGGTGGTTGAAAAAATCCTGAATAAAAACAGTGAACTCTACTACCATCAAAATTAAGATGTCTCAGAACTGACTGGGAAAACACTTTCCTCCTGCTTTAGTTTCCTTTCTAGTTGCATTGCTCTTCTCTGTGGTTCCCTGGTAATTTTCTCAAAAGAATTGGGGAGGGGGTTATAGAGAATGGGAGTGTGACTCAGTCATTGTATGTGGAGCATATTTAGAGAAAGAAAAAAACCTTTTGCCTCATTAGAGATCCCCACCCCAGAGCTTGCGGGGAATAGGGCAGGCCTCTGGAGAATTCTCATGCTCATCACCCCTCCTGCATTTGCGAGGACACAGAAGGTTGATGGAAAGTTAGCTGGTCAGACAAGCGTAAAGCAGGAAAGTCAGACTAGAGAACTTCCCCTGAATGACTTCCAGCTTTATGTTTTCGGTGGAAGAAAAGGAAATGGACAGAAAAGCATTGTATTTATTTCCCATTTGTGACAATAAAACTCCTTGAATTAAAATAAAAGATTCTTCCACCCTAATAAAAAGAACCCCAAAAAACCAGTTGGTACTGGTCCCCCAAACTCAGGCAACTAAAAATAGTCATCTGTGTTTCAGATAGTTCAGATTGGTTAAGAAACTTACCTAAGGTCACACAGCTAAAAGTGCCAGAGGGTTGTGGGCAAATGAGGAAGAATTTACTTTCTCCACCTCAGAGTTGCCATGGTAGAAAGCCTCTCTGGTCTTTGTTTGCTCAGGGAAAATAGTTTCAGAAAGGAAGATCCTTTGACACCAAGGTTTTCCTGATCCCAGGAAAAATCAGAGCAAAAGAGGGGAGGTGGTGGGGGACCCCCAGGGATCGAAATGATGTGAAATATATCTCTATATGTAAAAATTACTAAAAATTTTTAAAAATTAAATTAAATTAAAAAATAAAATAAAATAAAATTGAAAAATAGGAGAGGTTCATGCAACCTCCTTTGAGTTTCCTGTGAGCACCTGAGTTGCAGAAAGGCAGAAGCAATCCCTTAATATCTACCAGGACAATGATCAGGGTTGGCCTGGGATGCTGTTTCATACTGGGCTCTGATGTGGGCAGATTGACTGGACTTTGGCCTGAACTAGAGGGCACCTTGTCCATGTACCTAATGAGACTCCTGGGAGAATTCTTTCTTCATCATGCTGGAAGCAGACGTGGAGACAGACATGCCCTCTAATTCTCTGGAGAATGCGTAGCTCCCTGTAATAATACCTTTTTCAAGCTGGATAGAATGGGATTGTTGGAAAAGCCCCACTGATTGTGGGCTTGTGAATCACTGGGCTCCAACTGGAACAGCTGATAATGATAATGATCTTGCATTTATACAGACCTTTTCATCCAGATGGATCCATAGAGCTCAGCAGAATTCACAACCAATTGTACAAGTACAGAGCCAAACTCTGCCCTCTGCAAGGTGCTGCCAGCTACCACAGAGGTCATGATACTGCTGGGGATCTCAGTCAACATTGTAACTCCAGTAGAAGCATATCCCCAGCCCTCACACTTGAACTAGAGGCATTTGCAAATCAAGATAGCCCCAGTACAAAAGACTTTGTGGGAAAGTTGGAGAGCTAGGGCTATGAGGAGCTGCACCTGTGCAAAGAAAAGCAGGACTAGCCCTGTGGCTACAAAACCCCATCCCTGCACACCCAACAGGAGAGGCAGATGAAGGCAAAGGTTGGGGCACAACTGGGTTCAAAAAATTACTCATACTGCCTCAGATCAACATTTCCAAAAGTGTGTTCCATAAATCATTAGTCCATCCTGCAAGATGCTCTTTATGTGAAAACAAATTTTGGACTCAGCTAAATTTGGGAAAAGCAGAAACTGGATCTTCTAACGGGAGAGTTACATCTCCTTTGAGCATATTAAGGTTGTTAAGAAGTCTTGAAGTCAAGAAACCCACCTGACCTTGACACATCCCAGCTGATAGGATCACAGAGACCATTCTTCTTAGTGTGCTACAAAGCATGGTGCCAATTTAAACCAATCTGCTGTCAATTTAGAGCAGTCTGCAGTAAAGTTTTCCATCTTCATGTCTTTCAATAAAAAAAAAAAGGCTATAGTCTACTTAGACCTGATATAATCTCAAGGAGGTGAACCATTGTTGTAAGCCATTTATTCACTCTCTGTAGGAACCAGGAGGAAACTGAGACCCAGAGAGGGATTTAACATGCCAGACTCACACAACTACTTGCTGGTAAAACCAGAGCCAGTCTCAGACTCAGTCTGATCTGTTGATCCATTATAGATTAGATAAATGCAATAACATGCTTTTAAAATAAAAATATGTACAAGATGTACAGTAAAGAAATTCTGCACCACTCATTTTCTGATTTCCTGACACCACCGCTTGTTCTGCTTTTTTTCAGGTAAAAAGTTTACTCAATGTGGCAGGGTGCTCCATTATTTTTGGCTGAGACTTTTGTAGGCTGAGGGTAGAACTGTGGTATGTTCTGTAGCATTCTTCTATATACTCATCAGTGTATGCATTACTTGTTTATATACCTGCACATATATACATATGTACATCCGCAAATATCCACTTGTGCACATATCTATATATGTGTGCACACATAAATACACATGCACATGTCTCCACATGTACACCTGTGCATATCATATAAATGTGTGCACATGTGTACGTTTTGTGTTCTGTTTGCATACATGCACATGTGTGCGCACATGAGTGTCATGTGTACGTACTCGTATGCACATGTATGCACACACTGCACAATATATACACACTTATATACAAGTGTGCACATAGAGATAAACAAGTTCACAATATACATATACACATACACACATAGCTATACATCGCACACACTCACATATACAAAAAAGACTTCCAAGAGATCCTGAGGTGAGTAGGACAAGAACTACAGAGGTTTAGGACCCTTGCCCTGTGCTATTTAAAAATGTAGTTAAAATTTATGGAAATAAAGTTAAATAACTCACCTCCTCAGATGAGCCAGTCTAGTTCATTAGCTCAATAGCGCAGGGGGCTGTTGGTTACCATATTGGACAGTGCAAGTTAGAATATCTGAATCATCACAGAAGTCCTATTGGAAACTGCTGCTCTAGATTCATCCATAACAGTATAGACATGAGCTTTTTGGTGCATTTTCTTTAGGGTGATGGATAAGATTGACTTTCTTCAAAGAGCAGGAAAATCCGAATGCTGAACCAGAGTGTTGGTGAATCATCAAAAATAACTGCATCTCCAAATAGAGATTAAAGATCATGTAATAATTCAAAGCCATACCAGTAAGATGCAAATGACATGATAGCCATGTTTTTATCTACTTCGTGTCTCCAAGTTCCAAATTAAATTATCATCCCACTAATGGGTCACTCCACACCAAATGGTAAACAATTTTACATTACAGAATGTTTGGGGTCTCCTTAATCTCTTTAACTACATGTCCCTTCATAATCACTATGTAATAACTGACTACTTGTCTTATTGATCAATAGATGTTTTTGGACTAGATGATAACTACGTATGACTGATTTCTTTTCAAAAGTTATTCAGTAACTTTTACTCTTTTTGTTTATGCATTTATTTTTATTTCTAAGTTAATTTTATTTTTTAATTGATTGCACATATACATGTATATATTTAACATCATTGTCTACCCTGAGGTTCTCCCACCACCTTATCACCAGTGAACCATCATCTTTATCTCTTGTGCCCATCCCTCCCTTGATTTTATCCCTTCCTCCTCTCTTGCTCTATATTTCAGTTTTGTTAACAGTTTTAAATTGTCCTTATTCTTTTGTTTGCTTATTTTTCGTATATCCCACATATAGGTGAGATCATCCAGTATTTCTCTTTATCTTTCTGGCTTATTTCTGTTAACATGATTCCTTCTAGTCCATCCATGTTACACAAATGCATCAAATTTGTCTTTTTTGATTGATGGATAATATTCCACTGTGTACATAGATGACAAATTTCTGATCCATTCATCAGTTTGGACATCTGTGTTGTTTCCATATCCTGGCTGTTTCCATATACTGTAAATAATACTGCAATAGACATCCGAGAAAAGGTGTTCTTTTGAATTAGTGTTTTTGTATCCTTTGGGTATATTCCCAAAAGTGGGATTGCTGGATCAAATGGTAGTTCTTGTTTTTTTGTTTTTGTTTTTTGAGACTAGGTCTTGCTATTTTTGCCTGTGGAACCGCAGGCTCTTGTTGCCCGGGGTACCACAGACTCAAGCAATCCCCAGCCTCAGCTTCCCAAGTAGCTGGGATTACAGGCACGTGCCACCACGCCCAGCCGCTTCATAGGCTGAAGCTTACAGGCATGAGCCACCATGCCCAGCCCTTCAAATGGTAGTTCTATTTTCAGTAGTTGGAGTGTCCTCCACACAGTTTTCCATGGTGGCTGGACCAGTTTGCACTTCTACCAGCAGTGTAAAAATAAAAATATGGAACACTTCATGAAATTGCATGTCATCCTTTCATAGGGGCCATGCTAATCTTCTCTGTATTGTTTCAATTTTAGTATATGTGCTGCCGAAGCAAACATTGTTCAGTAATTCTTTATTCAGTCCCACGTTGATTATATTACTTCCAAGGTCAACTTATTTTATTATCCTTCTTTTATGAAAAAGATTGATTCACTTTATCTTTCGAACAGTTTAAGTTCAAGTTCACAGCAAAACTGAATGAAAAGTACAGAGACTTTTCATCTCCAATCCACACAGCCTTCCACCATCAACATCCCACACTAGTGTGATAGATTTGTTACAGTAGATGAACCAACATGGACATATTATCATTCAAAATCCATACCATATGCTAGGATGCATCTTTAGTAGTTTTTTCAATGATCGTACTTAGGTATTGGTAGTGTTTCCGTAGGTTAGGATAAATGCATAAGATGCATTTGTAATGTAATAATAATATATTATATAATATATGATAATGTATTGTATAACAATAAAATATATAGTAATAATAATAATATAATGTGCATCCATCATTATAGAATCATATAGAATAATTTCACTACCCTAAAAAGCCTCTGAGTTCTGTCTGCTTATCACTATCTCCCCCCAAATCCTGGCAACAAACCCCCCCCCTTTTTTAAGAACTTGATTCACTTTCTGGGCATTCCTAAACCTTGCTGTTGCTGACAGCAATCTTACACAACAGACATACAGTTGATGTGTTCCCATCTTCTAGTTGGAAGACTAGATTGAAGTCCAAACACTGCAGAGAAAGACAGAGGCGGGATAGAGCCCAGCATGCTGGCTTTGCTCTAGCTCCCAACTCTCCACTCCTGGGCACACTTGCTTATACCCTAGAGCCCTCCCCCTTCTCTCATTTGTCACCATGACCTCATCCTCCCCACTGTGTGGCCTCCCAGCCAGACCCAGGCCACAGGAGCATCATCGCTGTTGATTTTGTTCTGGGATTCGGATGTTCATTCTTTTCTCAGGATCCCCCAGGTTGCTCAGACAGAGTGGCTGCCAGTCAACCCCAAGAGTCCTGGAATTTGGCCTCAAACCAAGTTTGCCTGGGGCCAGTGCTTCTGCCTCTCCCCAGCCCAGGCTGGCTGGCATCAGAGGGGAAAGACTGAACTACACTCAGGGAAAAGAGTTTCAGCCTTAGATTTTAGCTTTCGGCTTTCTTAAAATTTCTGGATTCGATCTTACTTTCCTAGGGTAGCAAAGGTCTGCAGTATTTCCCTTTAAACAGAAGCATGGTTTTTCCTGAACTCCATCCAGGTGAGTTTAGCTTCCCCGGTCCTTTCCCACCGCCCTGCTGTGGCACTGCCTGCCCTCTGTAATGGGGCTTTAGCCATTTCTACCCGGAATAACATTTTATTTCTCCACGTCTCTTGCAGCTACTTGTGATTTAAGCTCTGCCACTGTTCTGTGCCAGACTGAGGGAGGCCATTCCCAGGAAGAAAGCATGTACTTTTCCCTTTTGCTTCTTCTTTTGCCTGGAATGTGGCATGATAGCTGGAACTGGAGATGGACCATAAAGTGGCCTTGGAAATGGAGCTCTGCACAGTAGATAAATAATAAAGAAAAATCCTGGCTCTCTGGCACTGTGTAACATCACACTAGCCCTGGATCATTTTCCTGTTCCTTCGCATGAGAAAGAAGTGAACTTCAACTTTATTTAAGTCACTTACTCATTAACAGATGGGCCTACTACTGATGGATGTACCTGCCCTGGTATTACTTGTAACACTCAGGACAAATATAAGAAAAACAATAACTACAACTCTGAACACTGATCACATTCCACAATTTGTACTTGAAAAACTTAATTGTAAAATCTTATTTTATCCTCATCACATCCCTACAAGGTAAAAACTATAATCACTAGTTACCAAGGAGGAAAACCAAGGATTAGAATAAGTAACCTACTAAGGTGACATGTTAATAACTGCCAATGATGGGATTCAAAGCACCGTTTTAAAACAGGGGGAACTGAAGCCAATGTCTAGGGAAAGGAGAGAAGTAGCCAGTCAGACAGCCCAACTTCCCTCTATCCCAAACTGTTAGATGAAGGCCCTTGAAGTGCCCCCAGAGAACTCTCAGGGCTGCCAAGGGGAAATGTTAAAATTTTAAAGGAAACTTCACTGTGCTTGACATCTGTCAGACCCAACACAGACCTCTAGCCAGAGGCCATCTTCCGTTTCAACATCATTTATAACACTGTATTTCTTTTGATGCTAGAAGCACAAAGGAAGAGTCACAGTGCTACTCCAAAAGATGAGAAGGTAAAAGTAAATCTGGGGCTGCTGGTGGCCATCCTAATACTGAACCCCATCCAGAAGGAAAATGAGCCAAAAGATACAGGAGCAGCATTCCCAGCCCCATCTCGGGGCACCTACATCCCTTGGACTGGAAACTGTGCCTTTTCAGCATCACGAGGCGCTGTTGTCATGAAACCACTTTAAATTGGGTTTCTACCATTCACAACAGTCTTGGTTAGTAGGTCTTTTTCCTCCATTTTTTTCTTTAAATTTTGTATGATGTCTCAGTTGATATAGCCGAAATGGGCTTTGAAAATTAGCCAATGGGAGAAAAACTGAGAAAAAGGGTCTTGCATTTAAAGTAACAGTTAAGAAATTTTACAATACCACTCATGGATTTTCATGATATTTTAAGAACTAGGGTGAGAGGGGATAAGAGGAATTTATTTACTATCCTGTGAGGACGCAGTGGTTTCCCCGGCAAAGAAGCAGAAGACGTTTCCTCTCCTTTGCAGTGCTGAAACAGCTATCACACTGCCTAAGTTGTTCCTCCATTTTGTGTCCTTAAACACAGTTACCCTCTATGTATATTTAATCTACTTGCTCCATAAACCAGGTTAGGTTTTGCTTTTAGAACATTTCTTTCCATTTCTAGAAAGCTGTTGAATATTATTCAGTCATTCACTAGCTGTATGATTTTGAATTAGTTCTTTGTCAAGTCTCAGCTTCTGTAAGTGAAGAAATTAATCTCTCTTCCAAGCTCATGGATATTATACTATGAAATGTATATGCAGACACCTTCCACCACTCGCAGTCCAGAGGAGACACTCCATAATTGTGATTTCATGCCCTCCTTTCATCTCACAGGGCAGGACACAAAAGAGGTACTTTAAAAACATTTATATAGGATGATAACAGTATCCTCATGGGGATTAACCCCAAACTGGACTGGATTTACCTCATGCTTTACTCTCCTTAAAAACTAATGAGACTGCCATTTTACCCTTGGGTTAAGACATCAAGATAGGAACTTACCCTCAATGATATCAAGATCTACTGAACATCTTCCCTGTGCCAAGTACCTTGCTCTGTCCCATAATACAGTGTAAGTAGGACACAGCTCTTACCTCTTGGGGTTCCCAGTCTAATTTTGACAGTGGGATATGGATAGATGAAGATTTTTACAGACTTTACAAAGACTGCCTGCTTTACAAAGAATCTGACTAAAGAGTCCTTTATGTCACTACTTCTTTGCTCCTGCCTCATGCCCACAGCCTTGACCCTCTACACAGGACTGTGCAGCCTGAGCGCCAACTCTTCCTGATGGGTGACTCACCTCCCCTCAGGTTGCCTCATGTGTCTTTGCACCTGACTCAGACCATTAAGAAATGTAGATAGGAAGATTTTTCAGACCTGAAAGTGTCAGCTATTCTATCAGCTCTTTGCCTGAGTGTGACAGAGAACAAAACAGGAATTAGATACATGTGCTGGTTTCACCATGAGACAGTTACTCAGTTTAATGCCAAACACAAACCAGAGAAGAAGGGGTGATGTGTTTGCCAAAGGGAGCCCTTCCCATGGGTTTTGGCTTGGCCCCAAATGCTTGACAAAGAGCCACAAGGATGACATGGTCAGGGCACATCAACCGAAAGGACGCCTCGCTCCAAGGGTAGAAAGATGTTTGGCCTCTAGGACAACTATGTTTTTAAGAAAGCTATAATTAATAGTTTCTGTCCAAAGAGTCTGATTTCTTCTTTAGTTTTTGTTTTTAAAATTTCTCCTTTTCCTGATCTTTAAAAACTTTGACCTTCCCCCTCACCCCTTCTCTTTAAATCAGTTTCCTCATCGAGCTGCACTGTCCAACACAGTATCTGCCAGTCACACTGAAGAAAGATTTAAAATTCTGTTCCTCACTCGCACCAGGCACATTTCAAGTGCACATTCGCCGCACATGGGCAGCCAGGCTCCCTGTCAGACAGTGGAAATGGAGACCATTTCCATCATCAGCAAATCCTTTCGGATGGCCTTTTCCATTTTACAGTGACTTTGACTTTTATTTGCTTATTAACATGGGGTAAACAAACATGAATGTTTTCAGCCAGACAGATCTAGAGTGTAACCAACTCTCCATCTTAGTAACTATGACTGCCATGGCCTCCCTAAGCACCACTGCAAATATCTCCTCCCCTAAGGTGCCTCTGCAGATGTCTTCTCCACATCGGTTATTTGTACCTCTTATTCCATCAAGGGCAACACTCTGCCTTAGATGTGAGTTATTGATACAGGTTTCTGACTTTCCCATTAGCAGCCTATTTGTCTCTGCTTCACCATAATGTGTAACATTGTGTTCAGCTCATGGTAGGAACTCAACTGACATTAGGTTGGAACAAATTGTCACCAGTTAAGGTAGGCAGATTGAATACATTGCAGCTCATGGCCTCACTTACTGCCTCCAAGAAAAACCCAAGACTTGAATAAATAAGAGGCTAGTAGCATAGCTAACCAGTGGGTCAACATAATGATACTATGGGAAGCCCATATCCAGCACATTTATTTATCACATACCAGCTATTAGCTAAGTGTTTTAGGTATGCTTAAACATCACAGAAATAAGACAGACCCAAACATTATTCACTAATTTTCAAGTGAAGAGCTGAGATTCAGAAAGGTTGAGTGATTTCTCTTGTTTGCACAGTCAGTCAGAGGTAGAGCTGATGTTGAACCAGATCAACTCTACCTCACGCTGGCTTGCTTCTCGCTGGTTTCTTGGGGGCTGTTTACTAATAGGGCCTAGTTAAGAGCTCTGCTGCTGCCCTCATCCTGGAGCTATAGGGGCTAAATGTAGTCACCAACAAGATACCCAGGAGGCAGAAAAGCTGGAATCTGCACAATCAAATCTGCCTTACGTTATCAGACTTATCTGCTGAGAGCTGAGGATATTTACATTGGGTAGGAATTAGGTGTGGGGTTGAGACTTAATTTTCCAAATCATTTTTAAAAAATTCTCATAGAAGTTCAGGATTTCTGCCCTCAAAATACATGTGTATTTTCACTTTGACTTGGTAATTTCTCCTTGAGGAATTTCTCCTAAGAGAATTACCAGGACCATGCATATGCCACAGTTTTCCCACAATGAAATTTATCATAGCATTGTTTGTGGGAGGAGGGAGAAAAAGAAAACAAGCCAATGTTTGCTCATTGGGGATTGAGTCAATAAACCATATTTTATCCACACATTGCAAAACCTGTCATTCAAAATATTACGATGGAGATATGTATTTAATGCCATGGAAAAGTTTTATGTCATGCAGCTGGGGGAGGGAAGGAGGTTATATATACTTTGCCTGTTGTGGTTCAATTCTTTCTAAGTGATGCTTTAGAGAATACCCTAGGAGGAAAAGCATCAAGCGTCGAATCTGGGAGAAGGACTCAGGAGATAGTTTCCCTTCCTTTTGCTTACATGTATTTTCTATAATAAATATTTCTTTTTTTAATATGACCTAAAAATCTCTCATTTCACAAAATAGTATATACATATACTGATCATCCAATTGCAAACCTGAAATTAATAGAATGGTATGTGTCAATTATATCTCAATTATTTAAAATTGTTCTAAGGAGTCACTTTGGAGATGCCCATTCCCATCCAGGCCCTCACCGTTGGAGCTCCCTTCCATCTCCCCAAGGAGAGACTGCTGGGGAATCAAGCTATGGGGCTGACTTGCAGTGACCCCCGCAGAGCACTTTCCCATTGCTGGACTCACAATTGACCTGTGGTTTTTATGTGCAAGGCTATTTATTTTCCAATCAGAAGCATTGAGTCGGGGCTTCTGGGGGTAAACTGGTAGCTCTGGGCAGCTTTGAAGCGTCACAAGTGGGAGGTTTTGTCCCCTGAAGATTTAGGAGGGCAGGCTCTCTGGGCCTGTTTTATTGGCTTCTTTTACATATGTATGGCTCCATGGTGGGGAGGGGGGCGCTTCTCCGCGGGGACAGACCTCCCCAAAGGCAAAATCCCTCCAGAAACCAAAGGGAAGGTTGCAAATTCCTCCAACATTGGCCTCTCACCCCTCCTACCTCCCCCCACCCCATTTAAATCACAGTCCTTAAGGTCCTTTCTTTTCTTTATTTTCTTCTGTTAGTGGTGAAGAGTGTATACTTGGAGTCAAGCTGACATAGCAAGTTGCTTAATCTCCTGAATCACAAATACATTTCTCATCTGTAAAATGGGCCAGTAATTGTCACTGGCTGGTCTTGCCAGATGAGATAAATAAGAGGATGAGTCATGAAGATGCTTAGCATCTTTCCTGGAACATTGTAAGTCTTCACTCCAAAGTAGCTATTATTCTCTCTTCCTTCCTACCACTCTCTGTATCTCCCTTCCTTCCCCTTTTCTCTTTCCTCCAATGATAAATACTAAGCTAAACCATCTGATGACAAAAGAAGTCTCAGCATTCCACTCCTCTTTCCATCAATCTTGTAACCTTCAGGTCCAGAAATTTTCTGCACTCACCCTACCCCCAGCTACACACACACACACACACACACACACACACACACACACTATCCCCATTCTGGAATGTTGTTTTCAGAGTAACCTCCACATTTCCCGGTTCACTCAGACCCTGGTGCAGGGACAAATTGGACGAGGAAGAGTGTAAATGTTACCACTTTGGCTCCTCCTCAAGAGGGGCTGAGCACAGATGTTTGCAGGGGCAAGCACGGCCAGTAAGAATGGGGGCATTGTGTGCGGGCTCACACAAAAGCCCAGTGGCCCCACTCGGCTGCCAGCCTCCCGAGCATCCCCTCTTTACGCATTGATTTATTAGGCCAGGGATGAATGAAAACGTAATTAATATTACTGAAGCATTAGAGTCTATTTAATTTAAATGCCACTGAATATTTCACTTTCAGCTGGGAGTGACAATGTACTCAGGCCCGGCTGGTGAAAGCTGGGGCCATCTGTTACCCCGGCAAAGGAGGGAGGCTGGGGAGGCCGAGGGTGCGGGCTTTGTGGACATTCCAAAGGTCCATGATCATCATTCAACTCAAGGGGCAGCCGAATCACATTCTTCCCGCACAGCCCCTGCTGGAGGCCTTCCACTGCCTGGCCGCAGCCGAGCTGAGAGGGCATAGATAAGGCGAATGTAGACGAGGAGGAGACCTATGTCCGTCTACCAGGGAAGGCCCCCCAGGAG
Source organism: Uropsilus gracilis (assembly GCA_004024945.1). NCBI lineage: Eukaryota > Metazoa > Chordata > Mammalia > Eulipotyphla > Talpidae > Uropsilus > Uropsilus gracilis. Next base: position 30,035 of record PVHY01008010.1, read on the forward strand.
GCCTGGAAGCCTCAATGGACCGGGTCGGGTGGGCATGAGTTGGGTGGGGGCAGTGTGGCACAGACACATGGTTGATTCAGAGTCTGATCTGTTTGAGGGCACACGGCTAACGACAGAGCCTCGTGCACCAAGGTGGCCGGTAGCTGCACGTGGCTCTTTCAATTAAAATGCGATGAAATGAAGTTTCCTTTCCTCAGTTCCACTGACCATCTGTCCCGGGCTCCCCAGCCACACGTGGGAGGGGCTGCTGTGATGGGCAGTGCTGTAGGATATTTGCCTTATTACAGAAAGTTCTGGGCTGCACTGTTCTAGAAGACTACTTCCCCTACATCTTAAAGGGAGAGGAACCCCCAGAATGCTGCTTGGGGAATTCCCTAATTGAGTGAGTTTAGACTTCTGACCCTCCAAGAATCTCTGATGGTCAAAAACAGGTGCTATGCTGATCAATGATGTGCATTCAAAGTCCAGTCCTGTTGCCTGCCTTTGATCCGGTTACTTACTCTCTGCATACCTCAGTTTCTTCATCTGTAAAATGGGGATAATAATGGGACCTGGTGGTAGTATTGGGGAAAAGAACCACGAAGTGCTTCCCACAGTGACAGGCACACAGGGAAAGGTCACCATGCATGTGTGGAAGGGGCTATAGGAAGGAACTCTCCTGGACTCAGTGTGAGGCTGGGGGGAAGGTGGCTCTGATGTGTCTGAGCGGACACTGAGAGGACAGTGTGTTCTGAATTTATAGGTGAAAGACCTGAGCAGCGGCTCTTGGGGCCTCGGTCCTGGGATTCTGGATTTCTGGAGCTGGAAAGTAGGGGGGGAGGGGCAAGATCCCAGGGCACTTGGTGCAGCCACAGCAGCCGCAGCAGCAGGAGGGAGAGGTTTCGTCCTTAGTGGGACGATAATTAGCCCAGTGGGTTCTCTCATAATTGGGATCATTTGTTCTCCTGGTTTTTTCTCTGACAAACTGATTCCTTGCCAGGGGGATGCTGTGTGACTCACACCTTGCCATGCCAATTAGCTGATAAACATCAAACGTAAACAAAGATGGCCTAATTAAAACTAGTCACTGAACCTCTGTGAGCATCTTGTCAAAATTGCACCAACATTCTGCACCCAGGCTTGTGCTGGGTCTCCAGAGCTAAATGAGGGATTCCATGGAGAATCTGCAGATGTCTCCTCCTGAGGGGCTCCAGAGGGGATGAGGAAGCAGGCAGAAGGCAGAGGAAGGGATTAGCTCAGCCACTTGGATTGGCCCCTTTGGTTATTCCAGCTGCAAACCTCCACATGTGAAGTTTATCTTGCGCACACCTGGCACACCTACCTGCCCCTTTGCACAGAGGAACCAGCTCGGGGGTATTTATGTATGGTTTTCCGAATGTATGTGTTTTGTACTCTGTCACTAATCCTGAAACTCTCAGGTAACTCTCGGGTAGCCCGTGGCCTCCCTGAGATTCAGTTTCCCTCCTGAAATGAGATGCTGTGTCCTGGTGAGACTCCAGTGAGAACATGAAACACTTTGCAGTAATAAGAGCATGATTCCACTTCCCATGGCCGGGTCCCACCTGGTGTCAAAAACACCACTATTAGAATCGGATGCATTTCCGTCTAAACCTCAGCTCTGCCACATTGCACCCCCAGCCTTAGCTTCCTCGCCTGGGAAATGGAGCTAGAGAAATGTGCTGAGTCAGGATTAAATGTTGGAAAGCTCTCTACTTGGGGTCTGGCATTTAGTAGGTGCTGAAAGATATTTGTGTCCTACCTTTTAATTTACTTTAGTCCATTACTTAAAGGGGGAAGGGCTCTTAAAACAGAAAAAGAAAGGGGAAGAAGAAAAGGAGGGGTAGCGGGGGAGGAGGTGATGAGAGGAAAAGAAGAATGCTTTCATAGACCTAACCAGTCCCCATCTGCACATACACTGATGACTCCATCCTTCGATTCTCTCTGCTTGTAACTTAACCACATATACATCCCCAGCTCCCATATATACATACCCAGATCCCACATATACATCCCCAGCTCCCTAGCATGACAGAGGTCACCAGGGTCTGGGCCCCTCACACTCCTACCATGCCATCATTCCTAGATGGACCCCTCCTGAACACCCTGTGCTCCAGCTGCTGAACTATTAGCAGTTCCTCAAAAGTACCATACAGCATCACACTGCTGTCACCTTTTATTTGCTGTCCCATCTACCTGGAAGTACCTTTCTCTTCTGATGAAAACTTTCTCAATTCCTAAGCGGAATTCTCTATGGAGATTTTTCCAAACAACCTCTTCTTTGAAACCTCTGAGCAAGGAAAATGACTGCTTGGATTATTCCTTCACTGTATACCCTATATGGTCCACCACCCTGGGGAATGTCAGTGTGCATGAATGAATGACTGACTGAAATATATAGAAGATATTTGTACCAATCTCTGCTCTCTAGGGTACAAAATCTGGTAGAGGAGACAGACTTGCAAACTCTTCCAAGCCTGTGTGTGTCACTGAAAGCATAATGTCCCCCATACCTGGGGAAGGATCCCTGGACTAGGACCCCCTGGAGGGTAGCAGCCTTGGTTTAGGCATCACTGCAACCCAGCACCCACTACAGTGCCTGAACAGAGCAAACATGTTTGTGTGATTTTTTTTTGTTTGTTTGTTTTTTTGGGGGGGGGAGAGACTAGGTCTAGCTATGTTGTCCCGGGTAGTCCTGATCCTGCAGACTCAAGCGATCCCCAGCCTCAGCCTCCCAGGAGCTGGGATTACAGGTGACATTCACCATGCCTGGCTGCTTTTTCGAGACCAGGTCTTGCTATGTTGCCCAGGGTAGTCTCACCTGTGAACTCAAGCGATCCCTGACCTCTTGCCTCCTAGCACTTGGTTGATTACAGGCACGCACCACCATGCCCAGCTCTTTATGTTTTTTGAAGCCATGAATGAAGAATTGGATCGATACATGAATAAACAAACAAGCAAGACCCTCGTTTTGCATCACTAAATTGTCTGCTCTCTGTCCACCTGAGTCACAGGTATCTAGCTCTCCAAATCGATTTTTCATGAACTTCCCTGGGACAGAGCCCTGTGCAGTATGCACATCCCACAGAGAACCGTCTCTTTCTTTTAGTATAAATCCTTTCATTGTTTTTCCTGTCCCCATGAAACATACACTGCAGAGAATTAGGAAGGGCAAATGTATTTATTTGTTTATTTTAGGCATTGAACTCATTAATTAGGAGCAGATGGAAGCAATAACTTTGATTTTATTATACAAAATTCATAGCAATTTATCAACATCTAGGCAAACTTGAGGCAGGTTCTTTGTGCCAGATTTGACCATCACCATTGTAGAAATACAACTGTAAAAGGGAAAGAGACCCACTGGTGGAACAGCCAGCACGGACCCCTTGGTCTGAGTCCATCCAAATCTCACTCACAAAATCTAGTGAGACGTCAAGGGTTCACTTCCAGCACTGTCGCCTTATGGTGGTGTGAATCCAAGCAGGATTCTCAAGCTCTCTGTGGCTCGTTCCTTCCTCTGCAAACAGATCATCGCCATAGCCGCTTCCCAGCTGCTTCCAGGGCCAAGTTAATACACGTCGAGTACCTAGAGGACATGTGAGCTCAGCACAGGTCCGCTGTCCTGACTTACAGGCTTCCGTCAGGACGTCCATTGAGTGACCTCAAGCCACATGTGACCAGGAGGGGTGCAAATGGTTTGTCGGTGACTCAGAGATGAATCACCCCACTTTGCAGCTCTGAATGTTATGATTACACACATACACCCCAACCCCCAACTGGGTTGGTATCTATGTCAGGACTCATAGCAGACCTACTGCTGAAATGCAGTTCCAGTTTAAGACAATGCTAGTTTCACTGAACCCTGTTAATGTCAACAAAGAGATTAAAGCTGCCCCACGGCCCCCAGGTAACACCCTGGCTAGGCCAAGTCTGCCAGATAAATAGACACATAGTTCACTATCAGTGTTCTTTAAGCTGTCACCTGAACGAGGAAATGCCCGCTCTCTGACAGGATGCAGGCTTTTACCAGGGCTGTCCTGCCTGCCAGGCAAGAGTCCTCTTCCGCCTTCAGGCAGGTACCTTAGAAAGGAGCTTTGTCACCAACCTGGTCCTCCAGAGCCTGGGATCCACATGCTGCTGGGCCAGGGACACCGTGGGTGTCCTCCTGGTGCCAGGATCCCTAGGTTGGTTTTGGCCATGACCCTATTTGCAGAATAATCTTTTCAGGGCATTGGGTGTCATGTAAGGATTGTGGCCTTCGAAGCCAGCCAGGTCAAGGTTCTCATCCACACTCTGCCATTCGCTAGCTGGGTAGCTCAAATCTTCATATCCGTACTCAATATGCAATAATGCAGCTCCTGGCTGCATTGTGTGGGACAGTGATGTGCCTCTGATGCTTTCACTTGATGGATGGGGAGTTGGGACCCAGACAAACTGAGAGACTTGTGGTCACTCAGAGGCAGAGCTGGACTCACACAGTTATGAGAAGCCCATGGAGGTGAGAGAGCCTGAGGCCTAAATAGCAAGCGAAGTCCTGGCTTCCTGCTTCCCTCCTGGCAGTGGACAGAGCTTCCGGTGGGAAATTGAAACTCTGGGGGCCCAGGTTAAAAGGGTGTCACTTTCCTGTGCCCAGACACATCCCAGCCGAATGAGATGAGCGCTACCTATGCTATCTGGAGTGGAAAAACAAGCCTTCTGAGTAAGTGGAGATGAAAACTGTTCTCACAGTGAACTAGAAGGGGCTGCAGGGAAGTTCTATCCCAGGTCACCCCTACTCCCACCACAGCTTCATTGTTTAACTTCAGGCGTGATTCCTATTCAAATGCAAACACCAGGAGGCGCCTTTGCTTTGTGGCCCAGCACTCAGTAACAGCAGGATTGACAAGCTGCAACTTAGCTGCTGATGTCCAGAGCTGATACACAAGGAGTGGGAGAAGGGGGTGTGCAGGCCTGGCCTGGGCAGTCAGGAGGGAGTTCAGGGCTAGAGGTGTGGGTAGAAAGGGCCCAATTTGGGCCAGAATTGGCTCTGCCCATGAGCAAGGGGCCCCTGCTCCAGGATCCCCTCTGCCCTCCCCTCCCCCCCACATACACACCACAGAACTGACTCTGAAATCAAACTGCCTGGTGTGACCTTGAAAGTTTGAAAGTCTCTCAATTGCTGGAGTCCATTTCCCCATCTGTAAAATCAGGACAAGAAAACCTCCCTAGAAATGGATAGATGGCAAATTGTAAGCACTCAGTAAATTTCGGCTTTGGCTGTTTTTCTATCCATAGTGTGTTCAACTCAACCCACTGAGGCAAGGGTTTCTTGTCCTATTGAGGCCAGCAGGATCTAATGCAACATGTTACCCTGGATTGTATTCTAGCAGAGAAAGCAGAGTGTGAAAAACTGTTAAATCCCAGTAAAGTCTGCCGTTTATTTAATAGTATTACCATGGTAATTTATCTCTTTTGATAAATGAGCCACAGTTACCTAAGATATTAACATAAGAAGGAGCTGGGAGGTGTTTACAGGGTTTGCTGTTATCTTTTCCACTCTTCAAAAAAATCTGGTTTTATTTCAAAAGAGAAAAAGTTTTCTAAAATAACAAAATGTTATGGCCCTTCTGGAGAGGATGCAAGCAGCATTGCCACATTTTGAGAGAATGACCTTATTCCTGCTCTTCGACACCATTCCTCCAGTGATAAGTATTAAGCTATAAAATGCACAGCCACTTCAGTGCTTCAGATGTGGGATGCTCCAGATTAATTGCTTAATTTTTTTTTTTTTTGACAGTAGGTCTTGCTATTTTTGCCTGTGGAACCGCAGGCTCTCGTTGCCCGGGGTACCACAGACTCAAGCAATCCCCGGCCTCAGCTTCCCAGGTAGCTGGGATGACAGGCCTGCACCACCACGCCCAGCTATTTTTTTGGAACTAGGTCTCACTACCGGCCCCAGGCGGGACTCGAACCGCGATCCCTAGCCCCGGCCGCTTCATAGGCTGAAGCTTACAAGCACGAGCCACCGTGCCCAGCCTTTAATTGCTTAATTCTAACAACAACTTTGGAAGCTGGTGTTTACATTCTCATTTCATAGAGATTCACTTCTTATTCCACTGAGACTGCCACTCAGGAGATGGCCCAGAGAGGTGGGGTAGAGGCTTTCTGAACTTTCTGACCCTTATCATCTGGATCCAAAGTTCATAGTGGGGCAGCAACTCTCCTGCCCACCTGTGATAGGCAGTTGTTCCTCTTCACCAACCTTCCCTCTTTGCAAAGTGGCAGAGGCAGCTCTCCTCCTAAGGTTGCCCGCCTGTGACATGCAAGCCTCTCTGAACAAACTTGTCTCTGTCAGGGGCAGCTCCTTCTGCCATGTTGTGTCTCAACAAGTGTCCTTTACTCTTCTCTCCCTTTTTATAATAAACCTTCCCTTTCGAATATAAAACAAACAAAAAGTCCAAGTTGGTTCCACCAGAGTAAGACAAAAATGGCAATGACAGAAAAAGACAAGCTTTCCTCTTTAGCAAAGCAGTCAGATCTCAGACACTCTGTTTCAGTGGGACCAATTTGGTGGCTGAAAGATCTGTGACCAGATCTATGGATGGAAGGAATAGAGATATACCAAACAGGAATAAAAACTGAATTAACGCAAGTACTATTCTTCCTTGCTGTTGTTCATTATGGAAAAACAGAATTAGAAAATAACCTACATTTCAAACAGTTGGGGATTTTACAGAATTGGTTCCCGGATACCCACATGATAAAAAAATAAATAAAAGACAACCAGTCGAGGCAATGCTGTATGATTTTATTTCCATACATGCATCAGTTAGAATACCTTTGACTAGAGTCAGTCATGGTGGCACGTGCCTCTAAGTGCAAGTCTATGAAGCATGACTGGGACTGGGAATCACTTGAGTCTGTGGGTTCGAGACCTGCCCGGGCAGCGTAATGAGACCTAGTCCCAAAATATAGCTGGGTGTGGTGGCACGCGCCTGTACTTCTCAGCTACCTGGGAAGCTGAGGCTGGGGGTTGCTTGAGTTTGTGGTACCCCAGGCAACATGAGCCTGCGGTTCCCCAGGCAAAAATGGTGAGACCCTGTCTCAAAAAAAAAAAAAAAAAAAGAGAATACCTTTGACTATAAGTAACAGAAAATGTAAATCCACCTACGTAAAATGAAACAACAGTTCATTCTTTATCAACAATAACAACCCACCCAAAATGACAGTCATTTCAGATACCAGGTATAGACGTGACAATGCGGACAGTGGGGTGTGAGTGCATCTCTTTGGATCATTAAGGAAACCTGCTCTCCAAACAACCACCAGTCTTTTACTCACTTTATCCAGAATCATGTCACATTCCATTGTCATTCCAGTCAGTGGCAAGGGCAATGGACTGCTATTTAAGCTAAGCCAAATCATCTTTTACCCTGAGGGTTGGAGATAGAATCTGCTAGAACTTGCCCTCCAGGAAACAAATTGTCCCTCAAAACAAGTGGCTACCTGAATTAAAATAGGGATTCTGTTGGAAAGGTAGAGACAGTGCCCATTGCTGCTATCTAAGAAACCAACAGTTTTTGTTGCAACTTAGAAAAATTAGCATATCACTGAGCAGGGAAAAAAATACATTTCAAAAGAAAGCAATAGTATGGCATATATGTGTGTGTGTTTGTTCTCATATATTTGCAATATTTGCATGTGTATATACATAGAAATATGTATCTCTATAGGAATAGGAATATGTATCTGAAGGAATATTTTCCAAATGTTAACAGTGTTTACCTCTACTAATGAGGTTTCAAGAATAGATTGTGTTTGTAACTATACTAAATTCTTTATGGTTAGGTGTATTGAAGTATTTGCATGCTAGTCTTACAAAAACTGTTTTCTTTAGAGTGTTTTAAGCTGGTACAATCTTTATGTGGAAGAGGTTAGTCTTTGGAGACTTTTCTGAGGAGTTAAAGTTTCAGTAGGCTTTTTTATTTACTTGCATGTCAGATTTAAAATATGTTCACAAATTTTTTGACACTCTTACAGAAATGTGGAGCCTGTGTCACCCCTACTTGAACCTAGGCATACTTGAGAGGATTTTAAGCAATAGATTACATCAAAAATGACACTGTCTAAGTCAAATCATAAAAGGCCAAGATTTTCACCTCTTGTTCCTGGAACATTTGCTTTTGGACCCCTGGTCTGCATATACTAAGTCTGATTACCAGCGGTCATGTTGTAAGGAAATACATGCCACGTGGAATAGTCATAGGTAAGTTCTTCTGACCAATGGCCCTAGCTGAGCACAGTCCAGGAACCATGTGACTTCAAACTCCAGCTGTTGCAGTTACTTCCAGTCATTAAAGTCTTCTCTACAAAAACTACATGTCATATAGAGAAAAAAGTAAATTGTCACCTTTCATGCTTTATTCAAATTATAAACCCAAAGAACCCATGAACATAAGAAAATCACTGTTATTTTAAACAACTCAGTTTAAAATCATTTGTAATACAGACATTCATATGAACTGGATTTCTTCATGTATTCCTTTGCTTTTAATTCTATAGACCAATCTCATGGGCACACAGTTTGGGAACCCAAGACTTTGTCTGAGCATATCTGAAAAGCTGGGGGTCAGAACATGTAGAGAATAAAAAAGTATTAAGCATCATAAACATTTCCTATATTCCAGCTGAAGGGACAGAAACACGTGTCTTTCTGACCCAACTGAGATGGGAGCTAGGCAGGAAAGGTTAAGTTTTACAACCAATGCCACAGGCCACAAGTACGAAATGGAGACATTCAGGCACAAGGTTCCAAGCAGTAAGGGTTGCTGAAAGAAGGCCCAAATCTACTAGAGTTGTTCAGATGGGACCCAGAGCAATCTCTGTCCTTTAGTCTTGTGAGACTGAGCAAGTCAGACTCCCTCCAAACGAGCCAAAGTGTGCAAAACTCAGCTAATGTGAGGGAGAAAAATGCTACAAGGTGTTTCTTCTTGTGGCTAGACTAAAGATTCCAGTCACCTAAAAAAATATCTTTTAGAGGTCATAGGCAATAAATGTGGTGAGGAGGAAGAAGAAGAGGGTGTAAAAAAGAGGAGGAAGCATTAGAAGAATAGCAGCAAGTAGTAAAACACGGGAGCAGTGTGCACTTGTTAGGGGTCTCGACTGTGGAGGTGAAAGGAGCTGCCTTTCACACAGCTTGGCCTCTTGCTGGTCAGGATGCTTCAAAAACATCTCTGGATTTCTATTTGTTCCTCAGTCAAGTGAAGGGGCTGATGAGGCCTCTCTGGGAGAGCTCTGTGAAGGTTAGGAACTCTGTTTTAGACCCTTGAAGCCACAGAGTGTGCATCGGCTTCTCACTTTGGGCCAGGCCTCCTGAATTCCTCACACTGGCCTGGCTTTGTTTCCCTGTGTTTGACCCTCTGGCTGCTGCCCACTGCAGTGCTGACCACTTTCCCACAGACATGTCATCAGCCACCACCTTCCACTCATGCCAGGCTAGAGAGTTCTTTCCCAAAACAGCAAGACCCTGCCCTTTCCTTAAGGTCACCCACTGTCCAATGGTTGGCCTCACAACCTGCCTACTCAGCTCTTCCATGCTTGGCTCTGGGTTCTGCCTGTTACATCCCAAGTGCCCTGCCTAGTCACTTGGTTTAGGCCCTGCAGAATGGAGCAAGCATGACTGAGTCTGTCAGTGTCCTTCCCTGAATAGTTCATAAAAATTAGATCATGATATTTCCCTCCCAAGACTCTCCATCCACCTCATCCTCAGAATCAAAACCAAACTCCCTTCTGTGGCCTCAAAGTCCTATTCATTCGGTTGCATTTCCATTCACACTCCTGTCCCTTACCGTACCGCCTCTTGTTGGCCTCCTCCTCTTCCCCTTCAAACCTCCTCTCCCTAGGGCTCACCATCCTGCTCTTCCCAGCTCTTACCCTGCCAGTTTCTCTTCCTTCATGCCTGAGTGACACCTCCTCTTCAGAGAGGTTTTCCTTGCCTCCACCTGGCTCCACTGCTTCAGACTTGATCTCATCACAGCTTCTCCACAGCTCTCATTGGTGTCAGTTCCACCCTTCAGGCCTCTCTGTGAAAGGACATGCATGAAGTTCCACTTACTACGTGAGATCCCCAACTTCATGTCCAGTGTAAACACAGGCACATACATAATCATCACACATTATTACCCCTTATAATTACTCCGACTCCTCAGTCAACACTGTGAACTGAAAAAATGAGCATGAAGAGGGAAGTGTTTAAATTTTGCCCTCTTGCCCCTTAAAATATTTATTTTGCAATCACCACTTGAAATATTTGAATTATGTCCCACTACCTAATTAGTGCATGTGTTGGGATTTACAGGCCATCCAGAGTAAAGCTTTGTAACTTTTTAATGTTTGCATTTCACTGAGTGTCCCATCAGATGTTTGCAAGTATTCATTTCCAAGGCACTGCTTCTACATTGCTAATATCACCAATAGCTTCACAGTAGCAATGAAAAAGTTCTCTTAGTTAATTCCTGGAAGGATTTTCCAACAGTCCAACGTTGTGGGGTGCTCCACCGGAGGTTCTCAAGGGGTGACCTGTGAATTGTCTGCAACAGAAGTTCTTAAGATACATTCAAAATTGTGATTCCCTGGTTTATGTCAGTCTTGTTAAATTGGTACCTCAGAAGTGGAGCTAAGGAATTTGAATTTTAACAAGCGGCCCAACTCAGTCTCATTTATAATGAAAAATCACAAATTAGAGTTACTTTCCCTTCCCATCTTTTTCCTATGTCTTGCTCTGATAGCAGTTCTGGAACAAGCAAGTGGGGGTGTCATAGTGAATGAAAACATGCTTGTCTACCAAATACTTGCTGTCCTGAACTTACTACATGTGTCTTCCAAAGGATTCATAGTGATACCCATGATATTTAGCTAAAATATCAAATATAATAAAACCTACAAACAAACCAAAACCAAAAAGCCAAAATCCTACAAACACCAAAATGAGACCTAAAAAATATAGATTATTTCCCTCTCACATAATAGCCTGCACAGAGGCAGGCAGGGCCAATGTGACTTTGGTGACCCTTCTATTTTGTTGTTCTCCCATATTTAACATGCACTTTCTAACTCATATCTTAAGATGGTTGCTCCAGCTCCTACCATCACACCTGTGTTCCAGCAGTGAGCAAGAAAGGGGAATGGAAAGCATGCCTCATCCCTTTAAGGGTATGATCCTTAAGTTGTATATATTACTTGTGCTCAGTGTTGGGGAAGGCCAGAAATAACCAGAGTTAAGTTGAACTCAGAATAATCTCTACTCATTAACTGTGTGATATTGAGCAAGTAGCAGAGATACCTTGCAAAGATTCATAGCCTTATGTTGATGAATGAGCTAATGTGTATAGAAACCCATTTTACACACATTTCATTACACACATGGATGTGTGTCTCAATTTCTTTCCCCTACCTAGAAGAGAGATATGCTACAAGGTGAAATAATTACTCCTTATATATGTATAATTTTAATAGTTAGATTTAAGATGAGCAATGTCTAGCTGCAAGGGAAGCTGAATAATATACCACCTTTGTTCATTCCTTGTGTGAAAATGAATTTGGAGTTTTTATTACAAAAAAAAAAGGAAAATGCATTTTGGTTGATAGCAGACTTTACCCTAATACTATTAACTTGAGTGTGTGTGTGTGTGTGTGTGTGTGTGTGGTGTGTCTGTGTGTTCACATGTGTGTGGCATAACTCAGTATTTCAGAATTCTCTTGACTGTTAAAATGCATCTACTTTTCTGTAGTCACAGAGCCATTAGATATAGTCCTCCAGTTGGGACTTTAGAGGTTTTTTAAGGGCATTTTTGAGAATAAGTCATTCTCATCCTGAAACAATATCAGTCCTCCAGTCCCAACTGGAGGACTATAGCCATTAGATAAAGTATCAGTCATATTTTAATTTTAGATAAACAACAAACTATTTAGTGTATGCTCCAAATATTCAGATTAAACTGGCATCTTTTATTTCCCAAATCTGGCAACCCTAAATAGTCTATCCTAGGTAGGAATCACAATTGATATACCAGAAAGTAAATATGTGTTTTTCATCTCAAAGGGTAGAAAATGGGTCTTTTTAGAGGCTTTGTGCCAAGAAGTCAGTTCACTCTCCTGGATGATGGGGTTTCTGCAGTGAAGTGAATAGTCCCTCCCATGGAGAAGAGAATCAGGAGTTGGGAATAAACCATGGAGCAAAAGAAGTGTGGGCAATGTGCAAAAGTGGTAGAAGCTGTCAGAATGAGCCAGTAAGAGCCTAGATACAAAGCAGTATAAGCTTTGTATCAAAAAACACATATGGTTGAAAGAAGATGAGTGAAAATCAGGGAATCCATATATATTGTAGAAAAGTTCAGTCCCCAGAGAAAAATAAATCGTTACAGAAATGCATAAGCACAGATGAGCAAAGAAGCAAACTATGAAGACCAGCAAAGTAGCAGAGTTCCCATGAGAGAGTTGCTTTTACAGCTAGCCAGTGAGAAACTCTGGTGCACAAAACTTTGTTGCAATTTAAGGGATTTATGAACACATGGAAAAACATGGCCCTTGAAATGAATAGTCTGAATAAACCTCAAGTTGTAGAGCTGGAAGATGGCACATGTGATGTGGGGTAATAACCAAATCAATTAACCTTTGTCAGCTTTGCCTATTTCCTCCTTTCATCTTCCCCAGGTAGTTCTCACCTATAAGCCCCCCTGAGTTACCCAACCATTTCTCAGAGTACTGGCATGGATATTGATGGTCTCCTCTCCAGGCCTCACTCTGGAACCTTTTACAGCTCCCTGAACCTAGCAGCTGGCTCCCACCTATAGTGGTTCTGCAGTTAGTTTCCCATGCATTAAACCAGACCTTGTGTATGAGGAGCAAGCTGAGTCATCTTGAATTCCAGAGTTAACTACCTGGGTAGGAGACCTAGATTCCTATCAGACTCTGATACCCTGAGAGCAAGGACTCTGTTCCTTTCTATAAAGCTGGACTCTACTCACAGACTCCCAAGCTGCTCCTGATGTTTTTGCCACCTCTATACTAATCTCATAATGTGCCTTCTTCTTCTAAAGTCATGGCCACTGGACCTCCAAACACTTTCTTGATATTGTCCTTCCCCAGTGCATGGTCTTCAGAATCTGATCAATGTGTACTTTTGGAAAGTTCTATAGATAATTTTGATTATCTATAAATTATCTGACTATCCTTATCAGATTTTTTTACTATCTTTAGATTATTTGATTATCCTTTATAAAGGGCTAGGTAGTACTCCTTAGATGCAGGGCTCCCAATGAAGACACTGTTCCTTGAACTAGGGAAGTCTTTGTTAGTCAGCTTCCTTCTCCCACTACCAACCAATCTTGACCCCCTTTCCTTCTGTCACCATGGTAACAGAGTGACAACATGCTTTGCCTCTTCCAAGTTGATAGTGAGGGGGAAGGAGACGTGGATTGAAACTGAAATTTATGCCTGTCTAACGTGTGTAACTGAGCTTTTTGTTTTGAACTTGCAGACTCAAGCGATTCCTAGCCTTGGCCTCCCGAGGCTGGGGTTAAAGGTGCGTACCACTGCACCCGGCCTTGAGCTTTTTGTTAAGGCCAGATATTGTTTCAGGATGAGAATGACTTATTCTCAAAAATGCCCTTAAAAAACCTCTAAAGTCCCAACTGGAGGACTATAGACAGAATTACTTGGTAGTGGCAATAAGTGAACTGAGGCTTCCTATGACCTCTCAGGAACTTCCTGTTATCTGTCTGCCTGAAGGTCCATCTGAGGACTGTGGGAGGGCAGAGGTTCATGACTAGTATCATGGAACAGAGTGAGTGTATGATGTGCTTGCATGTGTGCATATATCAGCAACAATATATACTTTTTTTTTTTTTTTTTGAGACGAGGTCTCGCTATTTTTGCCCGTGGAACCGCAGGCTCATGTTGCCCAGGGTACCATAAGCTCAAGCAATCCCAGGTAGCTAGGATTATAGGCGCACGCCACCACACCCAGCTGTTTTTTTGGAACTAGGTCTCGCTACAGGCCCCAGGCAGGACTGGAACCATGATCCTTAACCCCGGCCTCTTCGTAGCCTGAAGCTTAAAGGCACGAGCCACCATACCCGACCCTACAACAATATATACTTTCTTGCCACAAACCACAAAAAGAAAACAGCAACAACAAAATATGAAAATCACGTTTTCTTTAATTTCCTCCTATCACCTCAAGACTTGCTCAGCATCTTTAGCTCTAAGAGCACCCTTCAAAGTCAACCCCAGTGTCCATTCACACCCTTCTACTTGACTGGGTCTTGGAAACTACATGTTGATGTCTAACCAACCCAGTCCTTCAATATGATTCTGTCAGACTTTTGCATGCTTAGTCAGCACAGTGCCAAACATTTGGTTTAGCTCTTTCCTTTGAAATTAGTCAAGTATTTCTCTGCTGGAGATACACAATCAATATGCTGTGTGTGGGCAAACAGGATCTTATTCTATGAAAGCTACTCTTGTGTTCAGTCTGGTAGGAGTGAAGGCTACGTTTCCTCAGTTTCCTTCTGCTTCTCTTATACTCTTACCCATCAGCCCATGTCTTGTCAAACCCAATTCGTGTTACTGTCACTAAGAGTTTTCCCTTTCATATCTTAGAACCTAAGGAGTAAGAAACTTGTCCTTGAGACACATCCAATCATCTACCTACTCACTCATTTACTGAGTACCTACCATCCAAGGTATTGCCAGTGCAAAGTTTATTAAGGTCTAGCACTTCTGCTGGGGTATAATATTAACAATAGCTTTTACTTTCAGACAAGAAGATCCTCTGTAGTTAGTTAATGCCAAAAAAAGGCATTGGTAGCTGGGTGTGGTGGTGCGTGCCTATAATCCAAGTGCTGGGAGGCAAGAGAACAGGGATCGCTTGAGTTCATGGGTTCAAGACTACCCCTGACAACATAGTGAGACCCGATTCTTGAAAAAGCAGCAGGGTACGGTAGTGGGTGCCTGTAATCCCAGCTACCTGGGATGCTGAGACTGGGGATCGCTTGAGTTTGTGAGATTGGGACTATCCTGGGTAACATAGCTAGATCTAGTCTTAAAAAAAACAAACAAACAGAAACATTGGCTAGAAGATATTAGGCACCTTAGAGCACTTTTAGGAGGGTCAAATTTCAATGTTATAAAGCCAGAAAAATAAATCGTAACAACCAAACTGCAGTATGATTCTATAACAGCTAGACTAAAAAAGGGAGTTTTCATGTTCCCATACCCAATGAAAGGTGGAGACGTGAGTTGGGGGAAGCTACAAAGACCTGAAGAAGAGAAGACCTGGAGGAGGTACGTTGAGAGAGACATGTGAAGAAGCAGCTATGCTTACTTCTTAACCTTAACTTGCCCCAGGGACTTGCTGGACTTGGAAGGAGACACTTGAAAGAGACATGGGTGAGAGATCCATTGGAGACTGACTACGGCAGCCTTTGTCTTTTCTTGTATTTTGATTTTGCTCCTTTCCTCCGGGATTTGCCTTCCCCTTCTGCCCCTTTCCTCTGAGGCCCCACCAGAAGGTGCCTTCTCAGACTTGTGGGGAGCTTTCAGGTTACCAGTGGCCCCGCTGTGGGCCAATTTTGTTTGACTGCACATTTACTCACAAAAAGGATGGGTAACTTTGGGTGCTTCATTTGGAAATTATATTCTTTCTCTTCTCTATTGCAATGGATTTTATTGAAGTTCTTTTCTACTGGTGGTCTCACATGTTGTATGTGTCTTTATGTGGTGAATGGCAGAAGTTACTTAAAGCATGCAAGGTTTGGGGGTCTTGGCACACCCCTCATTCTGCTTACTATTAATTTTAAGTGCCTCCACTTTTATACCCATCATCTGGTACCTGTGATGTTAGACCCTGAACACTAGTCATGCTGCCAGCTTGTTGGCTGGAAAAATCTCCCCATAAATGGTCTCCACCTTTGTCACTCACCTCTACCTCGTGTATCAGGTGAATAAAGTCATATGATGGAAAGCTGGTGGTGTATTTAAGCTTACTGCAAGTTTCTGAGACTGTCATTTTGTCTTCCTAGTCTATTTAGTAAAGAAGAAGATAAAGGGGGGAGGGGAGTTGAGGATGTAGAGAGAAGGTCAGAGGAAACCAAGTGTGGCTAAGTGTGAAACTTTGAAGGTAAGTCACTGTTTACACAAAGGATAAGAAAAAGAATCTGGGCAGAGGGAAAAACTTGAGATAAGGCACTGATGTATGAAAGAGAATGCATGTTTAGGGAAGATGAGAATTTAGTGTGGCCTAACATAAAAGTGAATGTGCTGAGGATTGGCAGGGGTTTGGGGCAGGCAAAGAAATATGAACCAAGAAAGTAAGCAGGGGTCAAAGTGGGAAGAGGCTCTTAAGATCTAGAAAACTTGGTCTTTCCCAAACCCAGTCCAGATTCAGATGGCTTCTCCAGATCTGAACACAGTCTGCAAATTGCCAACCAGCTATTTCTTTCCTACACAGTAATCCACACTTCATTCTCTGCCTTAATAGCATAGCTCCTGTCCTTACTATAGAAGATAGAAAGACAGAACTACATTCCCAGAAACTATTGCAATAAAACAAATGAACAAAAACAACTTCCAAAAGCATTGGTTAGTTCCATAAACAAAGAAGTATTTCCTTTATAATTTACAAATATTTCCTTTGTTCCATTTTCTAAAGTGTAAAAATAAAATATTATTATGTGATTTTTCTCTTCAACCACCTTTATATTGCCTAAATTTTACAGTGTTTTATAATCTAATAAGGCCAGGTTGTTACACCTGAGATTCAACTGTTCTATCAGGCCAAGGTATTCATTACCTCTTTTGTATATACTTTTGGGGACTCTCTTCTCTATGCACACTTCTTCTCTGGAAACCACATGCCCCCTCCCCGACACCACGGCCCCCAAGAACACTGCCGCTGACTAAAACAGATATGATCAAGCTGAGCAAATTGTACTTAATAGATTTAGTGATTCATTCTTTCATTCCACAAATATTTATTGAATGCCAGCTAGGCATTGTTCTAGAAGCTGAGGCTATAGTGGCTATATTTCTCCTAATATCCATTGCATCATCCTGGACTTGGTTGGACTTCTATGCTCCCTAAACATTCTCTTTCTTCATATCAGCTGGCTTGTTCCTTCCAACAAAAGGGTCCTTTCTAAAATAATTTCACATTGTTTTCATGATAGGTTAACATATTATTTTCTTTCTTTTGACATTCAAAACTTTTACCTCAAGGTTAAGAATCTAAGAAATTGCTTCAAAGTTTTAACTGAGTAAATTTTCATTGGTTGAATCATATTTGATCTCAAAAAATCTTATCTAAGAGATTAAGACTATCTACTTTTTGGAAACATCAAAAACATCAAGTAATGTGTCATATGAATGTGAAATATAAATGATGTGTCAACATTTCTGCCTTTCATTTCCTTATAGTAACCACATGCCAGCAAACCCTCCACACTGCTCCCCCCCCAACATGCAAACACAGAGGGAGCAATCTTCTAATAAACACCTTGTATAAGGAAGCAAAATAAGCAGAAATGTTGAGCAGCTGAGTAATGCAAGGTTTGCAAGGCTCACAAGACAAACCTGAGTTTAAATACTCCTATCTCTGGTGACCTTGAGAAATTTCAAATCTATGAAAAAGATACAATCACTGCTCTACAGGATTACTGTGAGAATGATGTATGATGTACTTAATAAGTGACAGTCACTAAACAGGCATTCACTGTTTAGTATCGGCATTCTTCTTTGTAAGCCACAATTGGTATGTATATAAATACTGATTAGGATACGTCACACACAGATCTATCTGTGTGGGCCACTGTGTTACCTCTCTTTTGCCCAAGGAGAAACTGGAATAGCAGTTTAGGCCAAGAGATGATTCAGACCCTTGTGTATAACTAATTACAGTACTCAACAATAAATTGTCATCTAATCCACTGGTTTAACCAGAGGTGTGAATTTCTGCCAATTCAGGATTCAATGTCACCCTCAACAAACCCTCCCCAACATGAATATATCTAGAAGCTCTAAATGTTTTGCTGGAAACTGAAGGGGTGGGGAAGAAAATGAGATAGTGATTCAATGTCTCCAGTATCCAAACACAGAATGCTTTCTAAATGGAGGTGCAATATCTATCTGTATTCCAAGGTCTTCAAAAACAGCAGCCATGCTGTACATGACCACAAAAAGAACTACACATCAGGCCAGAATTCACTAAAGTTGCTCCCGACTGGCCCAGTCAGGTCACCAGTTAAAGATGTTGACCCTGGAGTTTACTTCCAGGCTCCATATCCTAAATCAGAACTTTGGTCTCGTTTCTTAGCTGTCTGCAATTTTGCCTTCCTTTTCTGTAAATGAATTATGCAAAAGAGTTTATGCTCTCATCTTTATTAACTATATTTGAAAACTAATCTTACTTTCACCCCAATTTTGAAATAATCAAAATCTAACTGAAGAAAACCGCCAAATTCTGGAAATTTAAAAAATTCCACAGAGATTGATAATCTTGATAACATTTAAAATTGACTGGATACACTGATCATCTCTAAGTTGGTATGAGATTGTTCTTTGTTGTGTCACCTGAAGTCTCTGTTAGTTTCAAAACACAGAATAAAGTTCAAGATTTAGTATTTTAACAGCTCTCATCCTTCCCAGGTGTTTGGCAGGTAAGCATTCCAGACTGGAAATAGATTTACACCCACAAAGCCCTTCCACAGATATTATTCATTTAATCCTCCTAATAATCTTGTCAGATAAATAGGTATCATGAGTCCCACTTTATAGAATTGGAAAGTGAGCTGAGAGACTTTAGGTTTAGAGAGTGAACCGAACAGGCCTAAGGTGGAGCTGAACCGGAACTCAAGTATCCTGATGCTTAACCACTAGTGAGGGGGAAGGAATAAAATGGAGGACGGCAAGCTGGGCAATGGAAAAATAGGAAGAAAGATAGATGTGAAATGAAGGGAAATCAAAATTTCAAATCAACCTCCTGTGTGCTCCTAGTTAAAAAAAAAAACAAAAAACCGGAAGATCAGATTCCAACCAGCCAGGGATTTGATGCAAGCATATGCATTCCTATTGATTCCTTCTTTGGGCTGCTTTTACCAGCTAAAGTAAAAGAGAGTGCATGATCTTATTCACTTGTTCTTTTTCGAAACCACATCCTTTCACCTGGGCAGGGATCTGAGCAGGTGAGAAGTTTCTCAGCAAGAGAGGGACAATGGGTTGCCCTTTGTTTCCTCCAGAAATATTTCCTTAAGGAAGTAGAAAGAGGACATAGGTGACACAGGCGAATCAGGAAGTGAGAACTACATTGAGCACATTGAATTAAAATATTTATAACATAAACGATAATTTTTTAGATAAATGTGCCCATGTGTGCGAGTTACTCAGCTACCTTTTCATACTGTAATTCCCTCCTCTTCCAAGAGGGTGTCAATTTCCAAACAGACTGCATTTCCTGTTTTTCAACTTTTGCAGCATTACTTGAAGGTTTCGTATAGTGCAGGTGACATTGCAGTTACCAGTCTTAATGACAGGGCCATCAGTGCTGAGTGCGGAAATGGATGGGGTCATTGAAAAACCCAGTGCAGGAAGAGAAACTGGGTGTGAAACTCCACATTTAGAATTTCAAAATATATTCTAAAGCAAAATATCCTCTAAAGCATGGTTTCTAAATGGGACTGTACATCAGTACTACCTGAGGGGCTTAAAAAACAAAACTGATGATTCAATTATTATTTCTGTGGATGGGATCCTGGCATCAGATGTTCTATGTGTAACCAGTGTTTTTGGGGGAAAAAAGGAATCAATAAAAAGAAAATGATAACAGAATCTCACTCCACACCCTTTGTGATGATGCATATATAATTCTATGCTTATGTTCTCTTGTGAGGCTATGACCAGGCTATATTTGTTGAAAATACCATTGATAGTGAAGAAGTAAGAGAATGAGAATAATCATTTCTTTTCTTTTTTTTTTTTTTTGAGACTAGGTCTTCCTATTTTTCCCTGTGGAACCGCAGGCTCTCGTTGCCCAGGGTACCACAGACTCAAGCAATCCCCAGCCTCAGCTTCCCAGGTAGCTGGGATTACAGGTGCGCACCACCACGCCCAGCTATTTTTTTGGAACTAGGTCTCACTATGGGCCCCAGGCAGGACTCGAACCGCGATCCCTAGCCCCAGCCGCTTCATAGGGAGAATAATCATTTTGTCTACAACATCAGGTATCGGTGAACAGGAATTAGGAAGAGGCAGGACAGAAGAAAATAGTTATTGTGAGAGTTTTCTTATACCTAAACATATTTGAAAAGTATTTTCAGTGTGTTAATATTAAGGGATACTGGTGAAAGGTATAGAGAAATTTTCTATACTTTCTTGCCACCTTCCTATGAATTTTAAACTATCACAAAAGAAAACATTTATTTAAAAATACTCTGAGTGACTTAATCAGGATTTCTAGGGAAATTTTCCATAGCAAAGTCTGTCATCCTAGACTAACCCTGTTGCTTATATTCTATGATTATTGTGAGATTCATAATACCACAATAAGATTATTTCTTCCACAGGCCTAACTCTGGGTAACACTTAATATTTGTATAAATAAAATATTTATGTAAATAAAATATTAGATAAATATTGTGGCATTTACTGTATCATAGGTTCTGTGCCAAGCACGCACATGTATTCCCACTCTAAACCCTCTTAGAAATATCATGTGTGGGTACCATTATCCTCATCTTTATTTTATAAATGAGGAAACAGAGTCAGGGTGGTAAAGTTATCTGCCTAATCTCACAACCCTAGTTAGTGACAGAGTTGAAACTCAATACCAGAGCTACTAATTACAGAGCTCACAATCTTATTTTTTTTTTTTTAGGACAAATCAAAGTGAGTTCATTTGTTTTTTATTTTTCACATCATTGTTCATTTTTATACAGTATTTGATTTCTCCCCACAGGTATAGTTCCCCTAATTTCCCACACCACAGCACCTGTGAACCATTACCACAGTCCCTCATGCAGAATCCACAATCTTAACCTCTATATTTTATCGTCTCCCAAATGTATGAATTATTTTCTGCTATAATGTCTGGTACTGTGAAATAAATGAATACTCCTTGTACATAGCAGTGGTGGCTCTCACCCAAATTTGAAAATTTATGTTTTTCTGTGCCTACACTTCTCCTGACTCTCTTCTCCTAACCTGAAGTGGGTTCACTTTTCTTCCCAGGTGTTTCATGCTGTCTGGTTTAAAAATTCCCTGATAGACTAATTCACACTACTAGTGATAGCAAGTACATTTGTTCGTCCTTTGAGGAATAAACCCATTTTTCAAAGATATGTAAAGGGAGTAGTATTTACCCCAAATATTAAAATGGGGTTTTGATTCACTGAGGCATCTTAATGAGGGAGATATTTGAGAAGAGGGCTTAAATAGAAAAACACACCACTAATAAAAATCACTCACTGTATGTGAATTAATGTGTACAAGGCACTATAATTGACATCAAGGATAGAACCAAGAAATAACATTTATCATTTCCTCACTTTAGAAACTTATCATCTGATCAGCAACACCAAGGCATTCATAAAGCCATATAGCAATGACAGAGTACCACCACCACTCCCACCACCACCATCACGCAGTATTTAGCATTTTCAAAGGAGACACAAAGGGTTTGAAACTAGAGTCTGGGCTCACCAGTCCAAAAAGCAACCTAAATAAAAAGGTTTGTAATGAAAATAGGTGGTGACAGCATGTCTCTTATTTATAATGGATGTGAATTTTAATAGCACTGTTTATGAGTCTATCACTACTGGTTTTGTTTTGGTTATGGTGGTTAAAGGAGATCTTGTGTGCTAACCACTTTTCACATTTCTTTGCCAACACTCCTTTGACGTATTAGTCACATCTTTTGGGTAAGGAAACAGATTGAGAGAGTAAGTAATTTGCCGAAGGTCTTAGAATTAATAAGCAGTAACTCCAGGCTTCAAACACTGTCCCCCAATTGCCTTGCATCATCTCTGAGCTCCTCTGGCCTGCAGCCAATCAAGAGGCAGAAACCACACTTGTAATTTGAACAGGGACTATCTAATACATAAAAAAATTATTAATTAGTAACAAGGGATTAAGTGCTGAGGGGATTTAATTGTATATGATTGCTCATTGCTTTTTAAGAGTTCCTGGTGTATTATCTATCCCAAGCCAGACTGTTAACTCAAGGACGAGAAAGGTGTTTGTGTTTCTCTCATATTCCCCTAAAATGCCAAGCAGAGTGCTGGGCATAGCATACCTTGGGCATTCAGACAGAAGTTCAAATTCTTTCTCTGCTACTTACTAGCCGGGTGACTTTGAACAAATTATATAGTCTATGAATCAAAGATCAGTGTGTACATTAAGAGTTATGGAAAGAAGTGACTTAATGAATTTAAACGATTTAACTAAGCTGTTGCAACTATTATTCTATTAGTGTTATTATCACTATCATCATTGTTAAGTTCCCCTGCTTCCTCATCCTCTGAAATGTTGCCCAGTATAATAATTGTGACAATATTTGAAAATCAACAAGACATCCTTTGGCCTCATTTGCTAGAGGATCTGTCCTTTGGTCTGCTGTAAGGAACTGCCATATGTTATTCAGCTCTATTTTGAGCAGTGAATTTTTTTTTTTACTGAACTGAATTCTAACGTCAAATCAACATCTATCCTTCCCTATCAAAAATCTCTCAAGCACCAGTTTACTGAAATTCTGCCTTCTTTAATCCAAGGGTGATATTTCTGTGCCTGGTTAACTTTTCTTTAGCTTTCAACATGAGCCAATTGGCTTTAATCACAGGATGTTATCGAAAAAGATTGGGTAGCTTATGGGTAGTAATAGAGATAATTGCCAAGGAGAAACAAGGAAAAATAAATGAATCTTCCATCTCAGGGAGAAATAAATGGCCTTATTATGGGGTCAAGAGGGATGATCCTAAAATTCCCTGTCCAAGAGAAAATGTATAATGGTAGTTGGGGAGTTCGAGAATTTGGCAGCAATAACATCCATGAATCAAAACAGCTTTTAAGGGCCAACCTCAAGGGATTGCATTTCTATAAAAGGAATGAGATGTTTTTCTTTATGCTGCAAAAAATGCAGAATCAGAGCTGGTTGGAAGCATAGCTAGCTCATCTGTCATTATTTGCAAAGGACAAAGAGAAAGATGATTTTCTAAGATGTGAGGGTAATAGGCAAAAATCTCTTAAAGTCTCTGAAATTCATTTAGGCAGGCCTCAGGAAGCAGGAAAAAAAAAACTTAACTTACAACCTTATTCAAAGTGATGTGTGTTTTTTTTTCTTGAGCTAGTTCCCTGATATTGCATTGAATAAGAAACTTTATGTTTGAGACCCATTTGCCCTTCTTCCATTTGCACCAAAGCATGTAGTTTGACGTTGCACATCCTCTGAGTGTCAATCTAGAACAAGTGGGCATTGTGAGTGGGGTGCTCCTGAGGGACAACCCACTCAGAGTGTCCCATGTCTGCCAGCCAGCAAGTGTGCACTGGCCTCCAGCCTGAGTAGAAGTCCCGAGACTCAGCCTGCACTTCATTTAGGACTGACTGTGAACTCCCAACAAAACCTGGTCATGGGAACTTGGAGACAGGTGCAGGGAGAATAATTTGAATATTACAGGTGCTCGTTCCATTTCCACTGAGATTTTTTTTTCTTTTGAGACTAGGTCTTGCTATTTTTGCCCATGGAACCACAGGCTCACATTGTCCAGGGTACCACAGACTCAAGCGATTCCCAGCCTCAGCTTCCCAGGTATCTGGGATTACAGGCGTGCACCACCACGCCCAGCTATTTTTTTGGGGGGACTAGGTCTCCCTTCGTGCCCCCAGTGGAACTTGAACTGTGATCCCTGGCCCCAGCCGTGGCTTCCTAGGCTGCCACCTACAGGCATGCGCCACCATGTCCAGCAAGATTCTTTTTTTTTTTCCCCCCAGATTGATCATGATTTATTTTTGGCTTTTTTTTTTTTAATATATAAACAATTTTATTTTGTTCTTTGGATTACAACCTCTCTGTTATATATTTTTCCCCCTCCCTCCTCCCTCCGGTGCTCCCTCCATGGGAGAGCACACCCCATTCTTCGTTATTTATTAGCTGTGCTGAGTCCATTAGTCTCTTTCCTATGTTAGTGTCTTTTCTCTGGGTGAGGGACTGCGTTGTTGGGTTCAGGGGAACCTTGCTGTTAGATTTTCAGTCTTAAGTTTGCATTGGGTGGCCAGGTTATATTTGTTTGTGATCTGTTCATGTTTTTTTTGCTGCAGACCATCCTCTCCAATCCAATCCCATCTCCATTGCTTTGCTGCTTTTCCTTATCAGCAAGATTCTTATTTTTTTATCCACTGACTTGTATCAGAACAATTAATTGCTGAGCAACATTCGCTATTATACTTTCCTCCCAAGAATGTCTTTCATTTTCAAAAATTTAAATGGCCACTGTGGGCAAAGGGGGGAAAACAAGGCAGCAATGGGATTGGTTGCAACTTCTAGTCATGCTGGGAGGTGAACCTGTGTACCCCATAAAAAAAATCCTAAAGAAAAGGTAGCTTACCTCAGCTCAGAGTGTTCAGAGAGTTCACCAGCCTGGGACGCTTCATCCTGGAAGGGTTTCCTGGCAGCCTCCTAGGAAAGAGTGTATCCTTTAATGAGGACTCTGAAAAGGAGGTATAGTTGGTACTCACTACCTAGACTCATGGTACAGGGGGAGCTATGAACTATCAGACCCCAGGATGACTGCCCAGGTTCTGGAAATGCTTAACTCATACTTGAGGAACAACTTGTTTAGTAATGCAGAATATTAGATATTCACAGTTTTAAACAAGTCATGTGCATTATCAATATTTTGGGTTTATCTCCAACAAAGGCCTTGCAACAAAGTAAATAAAAGTAAAAAAACTTTGAACTTATGGATATGAATAATTACTGGGCTTTGATTACATCATCTGCTCTTTCTACTAAATCAAACTCTTAATAAGAGCCATATCTGATTGGAATTGCCTGAATTTTGTCATTATTTCTCACACAAGCAACTTCAGACTTCAGGCTTAATTAGAACAAAATTAGTGTAAGAACAGGGATTCTATCCCACATTAGCTTACTGGAAATAAGGAATATAATATATAATGTAATATAATATATAACATCCTAATACTAAGAATGAAAAAACAAGTAGCACAAGTTACATTTAGATTTTAAAATTCACTACAAAGATTAGAAAATCCATTTATTGTACCGAACTCTATTTATTATACTGAAAGCAAATGATTTCTTAGTAACCAAAGAATGTGCACCCTTATAGAAGATAAATTGCAGCACATTTCCTACTCAGGTAATTGCTTTCTCTCCTGGTTTAAACCTCCTCCTAAGTTCTGTGCCCCCACACAGGAGTGTCCCTGCTCTAGCTTTGAATCTCTGAACCCTGGAGTCCATTGGAGCATCATCCTCACTCTCTCCGAACAGTTCCATGCCCTGCCCTGGAAAGAATTATTCTTATGATGGGATATGACAATTGCTTTATGTGTCTGTCATTCAGAGCTAAGCGTATCTTCTTGGGGGGGCTCTACCTAAGAGCAATCATAGCTTATTACCTGTCTAGCTGAGATTCAAGCCTGGATGGCTTTTAATTTTATGATGCTTAATGTAGAGAAAATAGAATTGCTTTTGATTGATCCTGCCAAAGTCTGCAATGCGTGTTCTCTTTTATTGTTCATTGGATCATAGAAGATCAGCAGCACAAGTGTCTCTCTCTAGAGGGGCCAGTGCAAAGGAAAGAGTAGGTGAGAAACCACGTCTCAATCCTGGGTTGCTGGTTTTCTGTCTCTGGCTAAACTTACCTAAGTTATTGAGTGTCTTAGTTACTTTCCTTAACTTTCAAAATATGCTAACATACTGCTGTTGTGAAGAGCAAATGAAACTATGTAGGTCATATCATATGTATCTACATATATTATATATGTGGTATTGTAATAATTTATATAATAGAAAGTTATCACTTGAAAGATACATGTAAACTCTTTTTATTTTTTTTTTTTTTGAGACTAGGTCTTGGTCTGTTGCCCAAGGTAGTCCTCATGCCATGGACTCAAGTGATCCCCAGCCTCAGCATCCCAGGTAGCTGGAATTACAGGCACCTGCCACTGTACCCAGCTGCTTTTTTGAGAACCAGGTCTCGCTACATTGCTCAGGATAGTCTCAAACCCGCTAACTCAAGTGATCCCTGTCTTCTTAACTCCCAGCGCTTGGATTATAAGTGCATGACACCACGCCTGGCTATATGTAAACTCTTATCACACTCACCACCCGAACATCATTTTAATAACACTATGGAATTATACTCTATAAGGGAGAAGCTTGCACCATTATATTACCGGAAGTATGTTAATAGAACTACAATGAAACCTTTAACAAAAAATACAAGGTCTTAAGGAAATGCAAAATGATGTTTCCTTTTCCAAATTTTCATCTATTTAAATTGCCAGGAAAGGTTGATCTGGTTTCCTATAGATGTCTGAACTGGGAAGAAGCACAATTATGTATTCATTGACAAACAATTCTTCTCCCTCTATAAATCAACATCATATCCTCCCGGCCCCCTCCAAGATTCAGCAGCTGTCATAAGGTTGCCAGGTAGAATAATGATTCAGGACCCACAGACCACACTGTCTTATTGAACTGCTCCCAAGCTCGCTGGCTCTGGGACCAATAAATCATTGCTTTACAAGTCATCTGGAACGCAAGGTGCAGCCCGGAGTCAAGAGTCAAGGTTTCATGGAACTATTAGAAGGTATTTGTTATGGGGCAAGGAGGGGGTGTGTTTCTTTTATTTCTAGTTTTAGATAACCTTTCTTCTGATACTTTGAGTGGTTTCCTAAGTGTATATTTAATATTTAATTTTGAATATTTAATAATCCCACTTTAGTGTTCAGATACCACTGTGTTGTGTTTTTTCCTCTTGATTTGGAAGCTCTTCCAGAGCCCCTGCTGTTTTTTAAAATAGGGAACTCAGGATTCTTTCTGGTGTGGTTTCCACCTCATTCTATCCCACTTCCCATGGAGATTACACACTCACTAAACAGTCGGCCTGTTCTCAATGTCCCTAGCAGATGGAGACAAAGTTATTCCCCACTTTTGCTCCAAGAAACAAGATAATGTTGTGTTGCCAAGTTTTTCCTGTTTCGTATTGAGCAATGGGAACAATAAAAAATAATGGCAGCGACCTCTCTTTGTAAAGTGGGAGCTTGATTACAGAATTCCTGCCCCTCTACTCTCTTACCACCTTTTTCTCTCTTGGAAGAATTGACTATGAAATGTACTTCAAGGTGGTTGAGAGAGCATGGGTTAGAGACAAGGTCTTTGTATTTTAAGCAACATCTAAGACTCCAGAAGCTGTGAAGTATACTGACGAAACTGAAAACACATCAAGGCTCTCTGTCTCATTAATTTCTGTCTAAGTATTTAGTCACCCCATTTTGTTGATGACACATCTTCTGGTTCTTTTAACTTTCTTATTTCAATTTTCTTAAGAAGAATCTGAGCTGAATTCTAAAATGTGTTTGCAAATTAAGGTCTATGGTTTGACTTCAAAGTTAGGACTGGAAAAGGGGAAATAACCTAATTCTCATTCCTCCAGGAAGAATGATCTTGGCCATAGGAAGCTTTCAGCTGCAAAGAAAACTAAACTTTAAACTTCAAATAAGATGTGTGCAAGAATTTGCATTGTTTAAAAAGGGATCCGTGAATACCATACAAATAGTCCTAAAAGGCATGTAAGATGTCCAAGGAATGTTAAAACCAGTGAATGAACTTTTTTAGGAGAAACAGAATTGTAACATAGATTGAAAGTATTTGCTCAAGTAAACTACTAGGGTGATTTTAACACGTGCCCACAAACTGTCGCATTTTTTTTCCCCAAGAAGGCAGAATTTTACTTGCCTGCCCTCTAACATGAGCCCAACTTAATGAGTTGTTTCCACTGAGTGTATGGAAAGGGGCAAATTGTAACTTTACAATTTGAAAATGTAAAATACATCACCCTACCTAAGCAATCAGGGTGAATATGGCTGTCATAAGATATATGGACATTTTGTATCCATTACCTAAAATAATGACATGAGAAGGAGACATTGGCTCTGTGGTATCTTCCCCCCAAACCCCTAATTCCAGATATCATGAAAACTCATCAGTTAAACCCAAATTGAATGTCATTCTACAAAATATCTGACAACTTCTCAAGAGTGTTGAGATGAAAGACAAGGAACAAGAGAAGAGGGAGAAAATATTAGCTAGGAAGAGACCAAAAATAATAATTAAATATAGCATGGTAGTCTCTATTGGATTCTTCACAAGAACTTTATATATAACTATGAAATACCCACTCCTTCTCACAGGCGCCATATTATAGGAAAAGAAGAGAGTTTTTTTTTTGTTGTTTTTGTTTTTTTTGAGACTAGTTCTCACTATTTTTGCCCGTGGAACCGCAGGCTCATGTTGCCCGGGGTACCACAGACTCAAGCAATCCCCAGCCTCAGCTTCCCAGGTAGCCAGGATTATAGGCCTGCGCCACCACGCCCAGCTATTTTTTTGGAACTAGGTCTCGCTACCGGCCCCAGGCGGGACTCGAACCGCGATCTCTAGCCCCTGCCGCTTCATAGGCTGAAGCTTACAGGCACGAGCCACCGTGCCCGGCAAGAAGAGAGTCTTTAAAGAAGAGAAGGTATTTATTTGCCAACTGGTTCCATACACTAGAAACCTTGATGGGGACTCTCCCCTTTGTCAGAGCTTTGGTGGAGGTCAGGGTCCTACCTCCTATTAACCATGTTCAAGATTTAAGCTCAGCTAAATCTTTGAATTTTAGATAGCTGATGCAAAAGACACAAGCTCTCTAGGATCATCCCTATGACCGGAGAACAGACAACCAGTTCAAAGGATATTGGTGGTGGCAATCCCTGCAGAGGTGTCCTGAAGCCAGACGCATCCAGCAGCATCCACATCGGGGATGACATCATTTGTTGATCATAATTCTCAGAGGTTGATCTACTATCTCCCAATAATTCCTTTATTTGGAGGTTCTTTCCTGACATTGGTGAGAACCTGCAGAGAATTCATGCTTATGGAGTTTACATAGCACTCATTTATACAGCATTTAAATAGCACTCATTATTCACCAAGCACTGTTCTAGATGACTTGTTGCCCATATTATCTCTTTTAATACTGTGTATGAAGAGAAAAGTGTTTCTTTGCTGGCAGAGGGAAGTCATGTGTTAGAATAATTTACTTTAATAAGAAAGAAATCTAAAGGTTGATGGATGCCTCTTTTCAGACTCAGAGATCAAAAAGACATTTTCTCAAACATCAAGAAATCAAAAGCAACCTGAAATGTCTAAGAATGGGAGAATAAATAGGCAAATCATAGTGTAACCATTCAAAGGACTAGTATGCAGTCATTTAAAATAGTTAGCAAAGCTGAGAAGTACAGTGAGAATGGTTTCTGGTTTTAATGATGTGAAAACATGGAAGCAAGTGGGAAGGATGCCATGAGTATCCATAGCTGTTTTGTTGGGGTGGTGATTATAGGTGGGTTTCCCCCACTATTTTTAAACTCTCTACCATTGTTATATTGTATCTCTAATTTTTAAAGAAAACATACTTTCCTTCACTATATATTTATCCCAGTGTTTCAGGGTGACTCTTCTCCAAGTGTGGGGAAATCCCTATAATCATTTCCTTGGCAACCCTTTAAGATAATGAACTTCAGGGCTACTTTTAAGCCTATGCTGGCAGGGTAGATATTGACCGCAATGTTAAAGTAAAGTTTTTAGCACTGAATCCCCAAATGGACCAATATGTCAATCCCCATCAGCTTCTGTTGTGAGGTTAAAACTGTAATCCTAGCTGCACTATGTGGGAGTGTGAGCCAACATTGGCCTGATCTCATATTTCTTGCAGCACTACAGATTTCTACTTCACACAGCAAGCTGGAACATCAGCTTCAGCTCATGAAAATTTGTAAAAATGAGACCCCAATCCTTAGGCTCACACTTGTACCTTCCATGCAGGTTCATTTACAGGGGTCTCTACCCCCATTTTCCATGCTGTTGTCCATTCTCACCATCCTCACTCCTTTCTCCATGCTTCCCAGGCTCCAAAATCCAAGTTGCCTATGAAAACCTTTTCAAACAATTCTCCCTAAAGTACAATTTTTTTCAAAAAACAAAGTTTTCCCCCAAAAAAGTCTTAATAATTCTCCCTAAAATACAAAACCACCAAAATTAATAGTAGTTGAACTACTAATAAAATAAAAATTACAATTTTTCGTTGGTTGTAAAAATAGAAAATATCAACAATTTCACATGGTTCGGTCTAATTAATAGTAGGCTGATTAATAATTCAACTAATTAACAGCCTAATTAATAGAATCCTCTATAAAATACATTGATAGTTCTGGGAGTCAAACTTGAAAGCCTCTGAATTTACTTACCATTGCCTGTCAGATCTGGACTCTGTGGGAGTATTTTGACATTGCTTTTGACAGATGCAACCTCCATCTTAAAGACCAATATTTAATTTATATGTTCCAGAGATAAATAGTTTACATCGATTTGAGAAATTTCTAGAAAGGAACTTTGAAATCTCTTCTCACCTAGACTGATTATTTTAATAGGATGGTCTATAAAATAAGAATTACCAAATTGTTCATGTTAGCAGAAATAAGCCAGAAAGATAATGAGAAATACCAGATGAGTGCACCTACATGTGAGATATAGGGAAAATAAACAAACAAAAGGGCAAGGGAAATTCAAAATTGTTAGCAATATAAATGCATAAAAATATAAATATATATAAATATTTTAAAAACAGCAAAAGCATAGAGCAAAAGTGGGGATTAAATCAGAGGAGGGATGGGCACAAGAGATTAAGATAATGGTTCACTGGTAGACAATGATGTAAAATAAATATATGTGCAATCAATTAAAAAATAAAATTAAAAAACAAAACAAAAAAAGAGTTACTAGCCGGGCACGGTGGCTCGTGCTTGTAAGCTTCAGCCTATGAAGCGGCCGGGGCTAGGGATCGCGGTTCGAGTCCCGCCTGGGGCCTGTAGCGAGACCTAGTTCCAAAAAAATAGCTGGGCGTGGTGGCGCGCGCCTGTCGTCCCAGCTACCTGGGAAGCTGAGGCTGGGGATTGCTTGAGTCTGTGGTACCCCAGGCAACGAGAGCCTGCGGTTCCACAGGCAAAAATAGCAAGACCCAGTCTCAAAAAAAAAAAAAAAAAAAAAAAAAAAAAAAAAAAAAAAAAGAGTTACTAAATTGTTCTATTTAATCAAACAACTTGAATACTTTTCAAAATTAAAAGAAAATGCATGAGTCCTCTGATCCAGCAATTCCACTTCTTTGTAATTTATCCAAGAAATAAATCCATGCTCATGCAAAATGAAGTAAATTATAAAACATTCATGGCTAGTTTGGTTTGTAATAGCACAAGACTTTTTAATTGATTAAATCAATTTGGTATATTAAATACAGTGAATTGCAATAATGAATCTCTAAGATACAGTATTAAGTAAAAAAGCAAGATAGAGTTACAGTATATCCACTTTATGAGAAAATGGTGCAGAGAGAATATGTGTGTGCATGTGTAATTGTAAGAGTAAATAGAACTTCTCTAGATGGATATATAAGGCAATAAGGCTTACCTCTTGGGAGGAGAACAAGGTATCACAGAGGAGACACCTTCTGGTATATGCTATTTGGCACATTATTAATTTTCTATCATGTTCCTGGATTGCTTATTGTAAAGTGAAAGTATCGATGAAAAAATAAAAATTATTTAAAAAATATTTTCCCTAAAATAAGTAATACTGAGAATTATGAGCACTATCTTGCTTTGATAGTCAGTGAACAAGTCTGTGTCATTCACTCCCATATAATTAAGGTGACCCACATCTTCCATTCACTTGCTTCTTTTCAACCCTCCTAAGAAGTATTTATGCAAAAGATCATGCCTCTCCTGACATGGAACTCTCAGACCACCCTAGAATTTCCTTGGTTTGGTCTTTCAAGCCTAGGAGGCATGAAGGGAAAAGGGGCAATTGGGGTGGGTGGCCAGAACATATCAAGCAAATCAAGTATAGAGAACTAAATGCAGAGAAAAGGAAAGCATTAAGTACAATGTGTGGCCTATAGTAATGTCTCCCCAAATTTATTCAATATTTATTTGCTTCTACAAAATAAAATTGCTAAAATCCTTGAGAGTAAAGCCTACTTTCAAGTAGGCAGCATATCTCCCCTAGGCTTCTGAAAGTAACTTAAATCCAAGTGAATAAAGATTTTCTATTCAATCATCACTCTCCATTAAGCACTAAAAAGCAAGTGCACCAAAATCTGTGATTTCTCAAGGTTGCTTTATTTTTGGTTTTGTTCCTTACCTTTACCCTGTAATTGTCAAATTAAATCTAAATCTAGTTCAATTCTTTTTGCAAAAGAACACATATTTAATTTTAGGCAGATTTTCAAACATGGATTCTTCTGAGGGGAAGAGAGAAAAAGAAACCAAATGTGATAATAATGATAATATTAATATTAATGATAACTAAAGAATAATAAAAGAACCTACTGATTTGTGTTTTTGTTTCAGCTGCTTTGGTGCTATCCCACCCAAAATCTCTCTCAAAACAACTCCAGGATTGGAGTTGTTCAAGGCCTGAGCAATGCACAAAACTTAGGGGAAACAATGAGATTGGTTTATTTCTTACCTTGCTGTTTCCAACTGGGTTTCTTTCCTTTACTTTTGGAAAATGGCTAAACAAATAGTATTAGAATATCAATACTTTGGTAGAATAAGTGCCAAGCAGATCTTTCTGTATTCCCCAGGATGCCATCTGTCCTATTTTACCATCTCCCCCCAAGTTTCCCTCAATGTGGCATTATCATGATACATGTATGATTTCTCTTTACAAGTGAATTATCACTTTTTAAAGGGAAATGCAAAAAATATAATTATTAATTTTCATATAAATTAAAACAAAATTTGAAAATATATGCAACCTTTCTATGACACAATTACCATTCTTAATAAATGAACACTTTCATATTGTTCTATAAGTGGAGACTACAAATGGGACATTAAATATATGAGAGTATGAAATTTACTTCATAAATGCAAATTAAAAGCAGACTTATGTCACCTACTGAGTTAACAAAAATAAGTGTTGCTACTACCATTCAGTGCTACTATGGAGGGAAATAAACACTATCATTTGCTAATTCTATGCCTTTCTAAAAGATAACTGGGCAAATTGTATCAAATTCCTTCAATCCTTTAGTTTTACTTTCTGGAATGTGTTAGATGGCAATATGTAAAGGTATGTGCGGAGTTAGTTGCAAGGATGCACATTGCAATATCATTTGTAAACATAACACACATAAAATATTGGAAAGGCCCTAACTGCTCATTATCACAAAACTGGTAGAGTAAATTATGGTGCATCCTTAGAATAATATGTTTACCAACGTTAAAAGTAATATCAGCTCTCCACATGAGTGATAAGGGTTTAATAACGAAGATCCACAAGGAACTCACACAACTAAACAAAAGCAAAACAAAAAGCCCAATCAAAAAATGGGGAGAAGAACTAAAAAGACACTTCTCCAAAGAGGAAAAACAAATGGCCAACAGGCACATGAAAAATTGCTCAACATCGCTAGTAATAAGGGAAATGCAAATCAAAACCACAATGAGATACCACCTTACACCAGTAGAATGGTGAGGATGTGGAGAGAAAGGAACACTGCTACACTGCTGGTGGCAATGTAAACTAGTTCAACCACTATGTAAAGGGTGTGGAGGACCCTCAAGCTAATGAAAATGGAACTACCATTTGACCCAGCAGTTGCTCTTCTGGGAATCTACCCAAAAGAGACCTCAATGTGGGTACAAAAGGACACCTGTACCCGGATGTTTACTGCAGCACAATTTAAAATTGCAAGATCATGGAAACAACCTAAATGCCCCAAAACAGAGGACTGGATGAAAAAATGTG
>PVHY01008011.1:0-64081 GCA_004024945.1 Uropsilus gracilis
CAAATACAATACCCTGGATGAGATGGACAAATTCTTAAAACAATACAGCCACCCAAAACTGAACAGAGAAGAAATAGAGGACATAAATAGACCTATTGCAAGCAGTAAAAATGAAGCATTCATCAGAACTCTTTCCTAAAAACAAGAGTACAGGACCAGTTTCACAAATTCTATCAAGCATTGAAATATGAAATAAAATGTATTATTAAAACTCTAACAAAAAATTGAGGGAGAAGAAAAACTGTCAAACACATTCTATGAACAAACATTATACTGATACCAAAAGCCATTTATGCAAACCACAGCAAGCATCATCCTTAATGGGGAAAAACTAAAATTATATCAATTAAGATCTAGAACCAGGCAAGGATACCTGGGGGGAAACAACATACATTGGGAGAAGGATAGCCTCTTCAATAAGTGGTGCTGGGAAAATTGGACCACTACACAGAAAAATATGAACCTAGACAATTCCCTCACACCATGTTCAAAATAACAACTCAAAATGGATAAAAAAGACTTGGTTGTAAGACCTGATACCATAAAAAGAGGAAAGTTGGTCAAAACATGCCAAGACTTATACTTCAGAAACCCCTTTCAGGATACATTTATAGATGCTTAAAAAAATGATGGGAAATATAAACAACTGGGACTACATTAAACTAAAAAGCTCCTGTACAACAAAATAGACAATATAATACAAAAACAAAAACTGAATGGGAAAAAAAATTTACCTTCCATAGAAGTGATAAGGGTCTGATAACAAAAATTCACAAAGAACACACACAACTTAGCAAAAACAAAGCAAAAAGCCCCGTCAAAAAATGGGAAGAAATAAAAAGACACTTCTCCAAAGAGGAAATAAAAATGGCCAATAAGCATGGGGGAAATTGCTCAACATCACTACTGATCAGAGAAATGCAAATTAAAACCACAATGAGATACTATCTTACATCAGTAAGGATAGCCCATATCCAAAAAAAAAAGGGGGGGGGGGCAACAAGTGCTGGCATGGTGTGGATGTGAAAAGAAACACTTTTGCACTGCTGTTGGGAATGCATACTGGTTCATTCACTATGGAAAACTGTGGGGTGGATCCTTATGTTACTAAAAATGGAACTAGCATTCGATCCGGCGATCTCACTTGTGGGAATCTAGACAAGGGACACCAAAACAATAATTCAAAAGGATACCTGTGCTCAGATGTTTATGGCAGCACTATTTACAATAGCCAGGATATGGAAACAACCCAAATGATCTCAAATTGATGAATAGTTGAAAAGGATGTGGTATATTTACACAATGGAGTGCTATTCTTCAATCAAAACAGACAAATATTAATCCTTTGTGATAGCATGGATGAATCTAGAGGGAATCTTATTAGCAGAAATAAGTCAGAAAGAAAAAGACATAAACCATATGGTCTTACCAATAGATGGGATAAAGGAATAACAAACAAAAGGTCAAGAAAACGTCAAAATAAACTAACAGCAGAACTGGGGCAAGCAGCTATGCTGGGGGAGGAGGAAGGGAGAAATCAGGGAGTAGAACAAAATCAAGATGAATGTTCACAGGTGATAAGAATCCAGGGGAATGCAATGATGTAATATATATGTTTTATATATACGTATATAACACATATACACATAAATATGTGAACAACAAAATGATTATTTAAAAAATTAAAAAATAAAATAGATGTGGAAAAACATGACTGGATGTAAAAGAGAATGGTATATTGATACACTGGAATATTGTTTAGCATTCAAAAAAGAATTTCAAGCATGTGAGAAAAAACTTATTTTAAAAATGCTAGATATAAGAGTAGTATTATGAAAGCAACTTCACAAAAAACAGAAGGGAAAAAAAAAAACACACCTCAAACCTTCCAGATGGTCCAGCCATTACCTTCTGAGTATATATCCACAAGAACAGGAAACACTGTCTCAAAGAGATAACTGCACATTCCTGTTACAGCAGCATTATTCGCAATACCCAAAAGGTAGGAGGAGCCCAAAAGTTTAAATTACATATATTGATAAGCTTATCTTTACTAAGTTCCTCCAGTAATATATCTAGACAGTCTTATTGATCTGTTTATCCTAACACTATGATTTATTCCTGTTTGTGCTTGAGCATCAGGGTGAAGGTGCTAAAGTCTGAGAGTGATGCATGTAACTGCATGCTTAGATGAGTGATTCCCAGCCTCCCAACAAAACCTCAGAACACTAAAGTTTCTGTAAGTTTCCCATATGACCAACACCTCCCATATGTTGTTATGTATTATTGCTGGAAAAATAAAGCATTACTATTGATACCTTGTTGGGAGAAGATACCCAGAACTCTGCTTCTGTTTTCTCCTGGACCATCAAACTTTTCCCTTTGCTGTTTTTTTATCTCTATCTTTTCATTGTTGTAATCTATAACCCTGAGTATAGTAGTTTCTGTGTGTCCTTTTTGTAATTCCTCTAGTCTAAATATGATCTTGAGGACTTACAATATACCATGTTATGAGGTAATGTAGAGAAAATACATATTCAGTGCTTGGAATACAGTCTTCTATAAACATAAAACCATAACCCAAATTTCTATTATCTAATGGAAAAGTAAGGCTTAGTGTAAGTTAGGAAGCCCATGATTGGTCTTGCTCATCATTGTGTGAATGACATACATAGGTAGTGTTAATACATACAAATTATAATTTCTTTAAAAGAAATGTAGTGTGCATACAATATACAGTATTACAAATATTTTACAATGGTCTGGAAAGAAATTGTACATATCCTGCTTAAATATAATAAGTATTCTATTAAGAAGACAGAAAAAGTTTTTGAAAGGAAAACTATAAATAAAATTAAATGACAGTTAAATTGTTTAAAGTCTGCATTAGGCTTTAAAACATAAATATGTTTAAGCTCAAAATATCAAATTGCAATTTCTTAATAATATTTTGTTTTAAACCAACACTTCCATGGTACAATTATAACAAGTTTATTATTAGAGGTGGGAGACTAGGTCACAGAAATATTCTGGGTTGCAGCAATTCACAACAATGTTTAGTTTCACAATTCTAAAGTGAGAATCTGCCATGATACGTGTCTGCAGATCACAGCAGTAAAGGTGGTGACTTAATATGCTCAGCACAGATATTCTTTGAAAACAACTCTGTTCATTTAATACTGTCCAAGAAGAAATATTTGGACTATTTTTTTAAATTTTTATGGTTTAGATATTTGTAAAGATTACTTTGTTCTCCTCTTTGGATTATTCCCTAAATACTCAAATTCTATTTCCAAAATGGTCAATGGAAATAGTTTAGAAATCAGTTAGAAAGAAATAGTATTCTAATGAGTAAATAATTCACTTATATTACTTACAGGAAAACATGTGTGGACATAAAAGTGTTTAAGGCAATTAACTTTATACCTTTTTTCTTTAAAACTATCTTTTGGACAGTAAGCTTTTGCTGGTTAAATTATCACATATATTTGCTCCATATTTATTTAAGTCCTTTTTATCTTTTTTAAAAAAATGTTGTTGGTTAAAATATTTTTCACTTCTTTGCTTTGTACTTAAGAAAACTGTGTATTTCTTGAATCATGTATTTTTCTTTTCAAACAAACACAAAATCAACTTTTTTCTCATATAGAGGAACATGTTTTTGGATCTGTAAATAAAATTGTCCTTAAACCAGATAAATTCTATCCACATATTATTATTTTTAAAGTACAACATGTACATGTATTTTAAAATGTCTTTAACAAAATATATCCTAGCCAGACACAGTGGCACATGCCTTTAAGCACAGCTACAGAATGCGACTGAGACTAGGAATCACTTGCATATGCAGGTTCAAGACCCAAGACCCATCCAGGGCAACACAGTGAGACTTGGTCTCAAAAAATAGCTGGTATATTATTCATCAATTAAAAATGACAAACTGGACAAATTTATGATAACATGGATGGGCTTAGAAGAATTCATATTAGCAGAAATAAGTCAAAAAGAAAAAAAAAAAAAACAGAAACCAAATGGTTTCACTACTATATGGGACATGGAAAAGATAAACAAAAATCCTTGAAGAAAAATCAAAACAAGTCAACAACCAAATTGAAGTACACAACGGGGGGGGGGGGAGCAGGGTGGGAATGGTCAGGCAGGGGGTGTGAACTCCAGAGATCACAGAGATGTGAAATTTATATATAAATAAATTATTTTTTTTAAACTGACATCAATAAAAAAAATCGCTGGGTGTGGTGCACATGCCTACAATCCCAGCTACCTGGGAAGCTGAGGCTGGGGATCACTTGAGTTAATGGTACCTGGGCAATATGAACCTGCGGTTCCTGGGCAAAATAGTGAGAACTAGTCTAAATATATATATATATGTGTATATATATACACACACACACACACACACACACACACACACTAATTTCCTTTATGCAACTAGTATCAAAATGTCTTTTAATTACTTAAAATAGGTCATTATGCCTATACTTTATCTCATATAACTGAAAATATAAATCTGGCACAATATCTATGGAAAATTTTCTACACCATCTTTTTTCATTGTTTTGGTTTTTCTTATAGAAAATATACATTGGTACCAAAATGAATAGTTTTATTGACAATTGTGTCCTCATCATGACATATAAGTTGTTAATTGTTACATTTACCATCTCTCTGAATAGTCTCACAACTATAAAAAAGTAATACTAAAGATGGCAATGTATTATCAAACATGGCTAATGTTAACAAATGCTCAGCAGCAGCTAGGTCTCTATCAAGAACTCCAAAGGGAGTAAAATTTTACCATAGCAAGTGATGGTATTAGCAGTCATAGTTCCTTGAAGGCTGGTAGTGACAGAACACTTCTGGGTCAGACAGAATTTACTGCTTAGAGCAATATCTATAACCTACATATCATTATTTTCTTGCACGTGTTCTCTTTTCTCCAATTCCAACAGACTAACCTAAGAGAACCAAATGTCACACACAATTAATTGGATTACAGGAGAACTTCCTGAAGAGCAATTTATACAATTTATATGGAAAAGGAAATGATATATATATATATATATTTGTTTTAAGTATTCTACATAAAATATCTGTAGTTTTCTCTAGAGAGAGTTTTCATGATACTGAATGCAAACTCATTTGCCTTTATTTTCAAAGGATATACTATCTTTATCTGCCAACATTATAAACATAACTGCACTTTGCTCCATATGTAGACATTATGTTCAAAAGTTACTCACTTTACAAAAACCCCAATGGAAAAAAAAATTTAAAAAGTTATCAGTATTTCCAGGCAAAACACATGGAAATAAGAGTAAATTATTAAGAGTAAATTATTAAGAATAAATTAATTAAGAGTAAATTATTGTCTTATATCATAATAAAAAATTGTTTCCAGACTTCTAGAGCTGTTATAGTTTCTTTCAGCTTCTAAAATGTGATCCTCTATAACATTTACTTTTTAGATCTCTACTTCTTCCAAAAACATTTATTTCTTATGAGTTGTATCTTATAAAAATTTCCTCTTCTGCAACTTTATTTCCTTTTTCTACAGCAAACTAGGAGAAATAGACACCCCATATCAAATTACACCATATCTTTCACCCTCCTATAGGAAAAACTTTTTTTTTCTATTCATTAGACATTAAACGTTAAACCTTAACTCAACTGCATTCATCAATTAATTCTTCTGTCAAGTTTATATAGAAAGGCTACCATGTACTCCCATAGAAAAGATACTCAATATTAATTGTTGGTATGAAAAGATGCTCAATAAATTGTTGGTATGCTTTTTACATATCACTGTTATTTGCACTGTATAAAATGAGTTATTCTAGATTTGAACATACATCCTAAATGGGGAAAGGGGTAATAACTTTTTTACCTCTTCTAAGAGCTGGACGTCTGGCTTTCGAGCGATCACCTTCTTGTCGCGCGAGACGAAAGTGATTTAAAAATGAGTGACATTGAGAAGGGCAAGGAGATTTTTGTTCAGAAGTGTGCCCAATGCCATACTGTGGGAAAGGGAGGCAAGCACAAAACTGGGCCAAATCTCCATGGTCTGTATGGAAGAAAGACAGGTCAGGCTCCTGGATTTTCTTATACAAGAACAAAGGCATCACCTATAAAGAGGACACGTTAATGGAGTATCTGGAGAATCCCAAGAAGTACATCCCTGGAACAAAAATGATTTTCGCTGGCTTTAAGAAGTCAGAAAGGGCAGAATTAATAGCTTATCTCGAAAAAAGCTACTAATGAGTAATAGTTGGCACTGCCTTATTTATTACAAAGCAAATGTCTCACGACTTTTGTGTGTACCATATTTAAATTGATCTCATACACCAGAATTAGGATCATGAATAGCTGGTAAAATTTCTTTTGTTCAACAGCTTTGATTTAAATAACATTGACTTGTGGCTAAATGAATATGATTGGTGTTTTGAATTTTGATACCAATTCCAGTTTAGCAAGTGCAATGATTGTTGCCCCTTCTAAACATATAATTGTACTTGATTGGTACTCTTCAACTTTTCACAGAAATGGTGAATGCCATCTCTAAACCTGTAGGAAATTGGTTTTATATTTAGATTTTTTATATAACTGGTTATATTAATATATCTAAATACATACAAAACAAAACTCATCTATGTTTCAAGGTGTATTGATTAGTCTAGTAAATGCAAGGACAGAAGAAACAGTGGCAGTGTCCATTTTAGCTCTTAATATGCCAATTTGATTAAAATTCTCTGTACCTAGAATATTGCCTTTTGCTTAATGAAAGGGTTTATTTTGGTAATATCAAAAGAAAAGTATGTAAAGCTTCTCACATAGGTAATCTTTAAGGTCAGATACTTAAAACTCAAGCATGACAAAAGATAGTAGAAAATTTGACTTGTGAATTCAGGATTGTCTCTTAAATGGTTATTTAAAGTAGACAGACTTGTAGAAATACCATATATATGCGTGGTTGGTACTGGTGCTTTTGCCAGTTCTTTAGCATAAATAACCCATCAGCACAAATGTATAAATCATGTGACCATAAGACTTAAAGATAATTAAAACAATATAGATCAGGAAAAAAAAATTCTACCTCTTCTCTACTTTCTCTTCAAATATAATGTTACAAACTTAAAAAGAAGACTGAAAAGAGAGATGGGGGGCTGGAATAGGAGAGTCAAGCAATTTGACATCTCCAAAACACAGTATCAAATAATCACTATCTGATTTAATACAACAGTATGTTTTCATTTTGTGATTCAGAATGCTAATTCAGAAAGTTTCCAGCAGCAATGAATCAGCTATTTAATATTAGAAAAGGTAAACTGTATGGAAATAGTATGAAAAAAAGATGCTTCTTGTTTTTCTAACATTTTGAGGTATCATATAAGAAACCATGTAATAAAGCACTATCAAGCAAATATCACTTATTATATAATAAAGATTTAGCTTATATTCTATTTCCACTGGTGATACCTAGTACCCACATGATTCAGAAACAGTTGGGAAAAATGTAGACCTTTTGTTTTCCATTCTATTCCTATTTATACAAAGTTCTGGTAGCATCTAAAATAAAAAAAAAAGAAAAGAATTATTTTTTTACCCTTTAATAAATGACACACTGCTACAGAAAACCTTAAGCAGTCTTATATCTTTGGGATAACTGCATTGCATAACTTTTCAGAATAGGAACATAGGTAAAAATAAAGTTTTTCATCCTCTGAAATTGATCAATATTCTTTTATCATAAGAATATTTTTAATCATCCTTCCTTTGTGAGCTGGGGGAGTTCCTCCCCCCAACCCCACAGGGGAAAAAAAAAGACTGAATATTCAAGGATTTTGCTCATTTCCTACAATCTGCCAGACCAGGTTTTTTTTTTCCCCCTATCAATGTGCATTCTGTAATATGAACCCCATGAAAGCAAGTAGCTAGTCAAACTCACTGTTGTAATACTATTCTCTAGAAAGGTGTCTGGCACATTCATTAATGAGTGAGTGAATGAATTTAATTTAGATTTTCTAGGCACTACAGTCAGTTTCAAATTATGGCAAGTCTTATAATAAATAATTGGCCCTATTATTTCCTTATACCAAAGAAAAGTTTTTTTTTTCAACAAGGTGATAACAATCTAGTGTTGATGATAAAGGAAAATAATAAAGGAATATTAACCTGTAAGGTAAGGTCACAGTGCAAACCCTGTCACTGCTATGCTTGCACAATGCCTAAAATTAAGCCCCACCACCACCTCCAATATGTCTATCTCTTCATGCTCATTAATCTGACTCTCTGGGAGTCCTTGTCAATAATTCAATGTCTTCTTAGTTTACAAACTAATAAATTTTGGGTGATGACACAGGTGAACTCTCCCTAGCAGTATAGAAGGAGGTTTCTAGTGAAAAAACAAAACTCTATCGATAAAAAGGGGATACTTGTTTTTTTTATTTTTGTCAATTAATTGTGGAATCAAGAGAAGAACCTATGGCTTTTTAAAATGAAAGTAAGAGAGAAATGTTTTGATAGAGAAATAGGACTAACAAATAGAAGAACAAACACGGAGCCATATTCATATCGTGCATAAGAGATTCATATCTTGCAGAAGATTATAAAGAGAAAAGATCAATGGATATTTGGAAAGTTATGTGTAGCATTTAGTAGGAAATTATTTCTTTTTTGTTCCAATTGCTCTGTGATTTCTTTTATAAAAATCTAAGGACAACAGCAACCTTGTTTTAGAATAATTTTATTGGCACATTACATAAAACATTTTTTATATACTGAG
This sequence comes from Uropsilus gracilis, assembly GCA_004024945.1. Taxonomy (NCBI): domain Eukaryota; kingdom Metazoa; phylum Chordata; class Mammalia; order Eulipotyphla; family Talpidae; genus Uropsilus; species Uropsilus gracilis. The sequence goes on from PVHY01008011.1 coordinate 8,801, forward strand.
CTAACATTTAAAGCTTAAAATTGATACAATCCAAATTCAAGAAAATATAGTTAAAATCTCAGGGAAAGTGGAGTTAGGTTACCAGTGAAGTCAAATATCAACAATGACTACAGAGACTATATCATATTTTTATCTTCCAAAACAGAATTAACTCTAAATCCCACTTTAAATATTTCACTGATAAGACAGGAAAAAACAAATTCTCTATGAATATAAAATGTGATGTCAGGGAACATTAAAAATTTTGATTCTCTGGTCAAATAGATTGAGTGAAATAAGCAAGCAAAAAATAAGTCTGTAGAGAACTACTGTGTCATTTGTTTTGCCTCATGAGACAGTAAATGCTTTAAATGAGCACAAAAGTCAAAGTCACTGTGCACAATACCCTGAAAGCTACAGAACAGTACAAGCTTGAGATTTATATTCCTGAGGAAATAATCCACTCATTACATAAGATTTAAGAAGAATGAGTATTAATTATCCTTTAACTTCCCTAATGGAAAAATTTTAATGTTAATGAAATAATGTTTTGAAGACATTTGACAAAAATGTTCTTCTATTTACTTATTTCTCCATTCATTTTTTTTCATCATTTTACTCAACTACCATGAAGAGGTTAAAATAATCCACAATACAATTTGAAGAGTTGAACCCTAACAGAGATAGTAAAAAGAGGTCTAGAAGCAAAGAAATTCAGAGACCAAGGGTGGGTAATGGGGAGCGATGCTGGCCTGAAAAATCACATCAAGATTATGCCCTCCAGAGCACACAAGAGGGTGAAATAGCTCATTATCAGGCCAGAGCAAGATCAGTCATCCCATCATCTTTTAGAACAATATCCAGATGGAGAAGAGCAAAATCATTCTTATCCTGTTATCATGAGTGTGCTCAGTAGATTAGTGATGGCTTTAAAAAATATTAAATCCCAGACTAGAGCCTGAACATACCTAATGTGCAGATACTTCTACTAAAAGTGAAAACAAACATCTTTTGATATTAGGAAATATAAATCTTTAAAAAACAAATGTTTAGAAATTAAAAAACAGAGGAAAAATAATTTGGGATGGTATTTACCTTTTTATTAATCAAAATATGAACTGCAGAAATGCTGCCCAGATATGTTCTTAAAACATGCTTTAACGAATGAATAAAAGGTATTTGTAAAGAGCTTATGCTATCAATTTTATCATTTTACTATGCTTATATATTCTCATATAATTTACCTTCTTGAGCAATTTTAACAAAACTGAACACATTATTTTATAGGTACTCTGTAAATCTGATTAAAGAGAACAAGTATATATAATTCATAAAATACTACTATTAAAATAACGAAACACTTGAAATATTTTCACTAAAATAGTAGAAAGCAACTTTCTTTTTTAATTTTTTTAAACTCATGTTATTGATTTGTCACATTTGTGCATTAATTGATCCCTCCTTCCCCCTCCGTATCCCCCCTCCAGTCACTCCATCTCCCATTTTTCTGCGATTTGTTGGTTAAGTTGATGTTCAGTTGTTTGTTGTTTGGCCCGTTGGTCTCTTCTAATATCTGGTAAATGTTTTTTGGGGGGGGTGTTTTTGGCATATATATGTATATTTATATTACATTAGTCCATTATTGTGTACTGTGGGGCTTTCCCACTTCACTAACATTTGTTAACCATCCTGATCTTTTGTGTTTCTTCATCTCCCCCACCTTCTTCCCCCTCCTCCTCTCTCACTCCATGGTTCAGTCTCATTGGTTGTTTTCATTCTTTCTTATTTGTTTGTTTGTTTGTTTGTTTTTCCCTAATCCATCATATAAGTGAGACCATCCTGTACTTCTCTTTTTCTTTTTGACATTTCTGCTAATATGTCTTTCTAGTTCCATCCAGGTTGCTGCAAATGACATATGTTTGTCCTCCTTGATGGATGTGTAGTATTCCATCATGTATATGTACCACTTTTTAGGGGCATTTGGTTTGTTTCCAATTCTTGGCAATTGTAAACAGGGCTCCAATGAACATGTGTCCTTTTGAATTAATGTTTTCATGTCCTCTGGGTAGATTCCCAGTAGTGGGATTGCTGAGTTGAATGGTAAGTCCACTTTCAATTGTTTGAGGGTCCTCCACACAGTCTTCCATAGTGGCTGGACAGTTTGCTCTCCCACCAGCAGTGTAAGAGTTCCTTTTTCTCCACATCCACACCAACATTTGTTGTTGCCTGTTTTATTTATATGGGCCATTCTTACTGGTGTAAGATGGTATCTCAGTGTGGTTTTAATTTGCATTTCCCTGATTATTAGTGATGTGGAGCATTTTTTCATGTCCCTATTAGCCATTTGTATCTCCTCTATGGTGAAGTTTTTTTTTAGTTCTTCTCCCCATTTTTAGTGGTTTTTTTTGCTTTGTTTTTCTTGATCTGTAGGAGCTCTTTGTGGATCTTTGTTATCAGACCCTTTTCACTTGTCTGGAGGGCAAAAATTTTCTCCCAGTCAGTTGGGTTTCTTTTTGTTTTGCTTATTGTCTCTTTTGCTGTACAGAAACTTTTTAGTTTGATATAGTCCCAGCTGTTTATGTTTTCCTTCATTTTTTTGCCAGCCATAGTTGTTTCCCCAAATGGATTTCTGAGGTGAAATTCATGAAGGGTTTTGCTCAAGTTTTCTTCTATGTTTATTATGGCTGCAGGTCTCACTTCCAGGTCCTTTATCCATTTTGAGTTGATTTTTGTAGAGTGTGTGAGGGTATTGTCCTGGTCCATTTTTTTACAAGTTTTGATCCAGTTTTCCCAGCACCATTTACTAAAGAGGCTATCCTTGTTCCAGGGTATGTTTTGTGCCCCTTTGTTAAAGATTAGTTGACCTTATATGTGTGGTTTTCTTTCTGGGCATTAAATTCTGACCCATTGGTCTGCTTGTCTGTTTTTGTACCAGTACCATGCTGTTTTAAGTATTATGGCTTTGTAATATAGTCTGAAGTCTGGAATAGTAATACCTTCATTCTTTCTTCTGTTTGTCAAAAGGGTTTTGGCTATTCGGGGTCTTTTGTTGTTCCATATGAATTTCAGTAATTTTTGATCTTTCTCTTTAAAATATGTTATTGGGATCTTTACTGGAATTGCATTGAATCTGTAGATGGCCTTTGGTAGTATGGCCATTTTGATAATGTTGATTTTTCTGATCCATAAACAGGGAATAGCTTTCCATTTTTTAACATCATCTTCTATTTCTTTTAAGAATGTTTTATAGTTTTATTTGTATAGGTTTTTTTATGTCTTTTGTTAGGTTAATTCCCAAGTATTTGATTTTCTTTGGTGCAATGGTAAATGGGGTGGTTTTTTTTTTTTAATTTCTTCTGATTGATTCTTTGCATATATGAATGCTGTTGATTTTTGTGTATTGAGATTGTATCCAGCTACCTTACCGAATCAGTTTATTATTTCAATCAGTTTTTCCGTCAATTTTTCTGGGTTCTCTACATAGAGTATCATATCATCCACGTATAATTATAACTTTATTTCTTTGTTCCCAATTCGGATTCCTTTTATGTCTTTCTCTTGCCTTATTTCCTTAGCTAGGACTTCCAGAACTATGTTGAAAAGGAGTGGAAGAGAGTGGGCATCCTTGCCTGGTTCCAGACCTTAATTGAAATGGTTTCAGTTTTTCCCCATTGAGGATGATATTTGCTGTGTGTCTGTCATATATAGCTTTTTTTATGTTGAGGTATATTCCTTTTATACCAATTTTTTCCAGGGCTTTTATCATGAAAGGATGCTAAACTTTATCAAATGCTTTTTCTGCATCTATTGATATGATCATATGGTTTTTGTTTTTCTCTTTGTTGATGTGGTGGATTGTGTTGATTGATTTTCAGATGTTGAGCCATCCCTGTGCCCCTGGGATGAATTCCACTTGGTCATGATGGATGAACCTTTGTATGCAATGTTGGACTCGGTTTGCCAGGATTTTGTTTAGAATTTTTGCATCTGTGTTCATTAGGGAGATTGGTCTGTAGTTCTCTTTCTTTGCACTATCTTTATTTGGTTTTGGAATTAGTGTAATGTTTGCTTCATAGAAGGTATTTGGCAGCTTTCCTTCTTTCTCAATTTTTTGAAAGAGTTTTAATAGAGGCCTGGAGTCGGTGCCAGTGACTTTTGGCAGCTCACATGGGTAGGGGAAGAGTTGGGTGGGTTCCCTCAGGAACCTGGCTATGGGGGTTGGCTCCCAGGGATTGCAGTGAAGGTGGCACCAGAAAGCAACTTTCTATAAAATTTATCTTAATTATCCTGTATACCAATGCAAAGAGCTTTGATAAATGAGATTTTGTACATCAAACTTAGTAGAGTAATAATGGATGAAAACTGCTGGAGGATTTGTCAAGGGGTAGTTATCATCCAATTGTAAGGAGTGCTGTCCTATAAGGTACACCATGCCATGGGGCCACTCCTTCTCTTCCCTACACCCCACACACACTCACTCAGCAAGAAATTTTAACGATTTATTTTTAAATATCCTTTCTAAATACACATAGAATTTCTCTAAGAAAAATGTTGATCAGTTTTTTCCATGCCTTTACAATTGAGTAAAGCTGAACTACCCAGGCCAATTCTATTTAGACTCTTTCATAATCCAGATCAGGTAGCAGATGATGACACAAGTTTAGAAAAATCTGAGATAGTTCCTCTCATAAAGAATAGGGAAAAACTATGTCTTCTTTACAGTGAAGAACTTAAAAGCATTACTTTTTAAATTAAGTTTAATTATTTTTTTAAATATAGCAATATTCTCCATACCAGGAAGTATACAGTGAAAGTTGACTATCAGTGTAATTGAGATATTGACTTTTTATTTGTGTTCTGTCATAAATGGGTTGCTTTTGGGAAATAGTACTTGATGGACATACATGCATAAGAACTTGAAATACACAGTGCAGGACAATGTGGATGCCCTCCTTGATGATTCTGTTCCAATTCCTCAGATACTAAAAGCCACCTCAGAATATGAATGATTAAATATTCCTAAATGAATTGGTGGAAGCCAGATTTTAGAACCTGTTTCAGAATCTTTATATATAAAACTGTATGTATAACAATCATCCATATATAGATGACTTGGGGGAAAAGACTGGTTTGGGGAAGTTCTACTTCTTGACTTTTGTTTCTTTTCTACTACCTAATACCATTTAACAAAGATGAAGTTTTGAGATGAGCAAAAAGAGATAAGCTTTGTATATGACAACCTTTGTATTGATTCCTCATCTTGTCACAAAGTTTCTTCCTTGTGAATTTAGAGAAAAATTGGTTTTCAACTTTCCAGGTGATTAGAGTGTAAAAATGTCTATGGTTTTGAGAAGAGTTACTGAAAAGAGTGATATTTCTATGTCATAGTTAATCCTCTTCCTACATAATAATGCACACTGGTCAGCAGATGAAAACTACAAGAATTGGCTGTCATGGGAGTTTTAAAGAAACTTTTTACATTGCAACTCTGAATTTCTTGTATTTCATAGAGCTTGTGACTATTTGTCAAGAATAATTCATGTATTGCAAGTCTAAAATGTTTTAAATGAAAAAGTCTTAAAGTATTTTAACAACAAGAATGATATGAATGGAATCTAGAAATTTCCAAGGTAATTTTAATTTCATTTATAATTTTACATGAAATTCTTTTTTATTAAGTTTTCTTTTTATTAAAAAACATCATACTTCTTAATCCTTAATTTATTTTCACATTTATTCTATTTTTTCAATTTTATTTTTATCATTGAGGTGACACATGATTACAACACTTTATGTAATCCAGTAGAACTGGTTCATACCTCCTTAAGTGTACAGCACGAAACAACAGTGAGTCTAACAAAAACTCAATTTTCTTCACTTTTCCGAGGAACCAGATTTTCATTTCATTGATCTTTAGAGTTGATATTTTTATTTCTATTTCATTTATTTCTGCTTTAATGTTTTTCTTCCATCTAATGACATTTGGTTTCATTTGTTGATCTTTTTCTAGTTCTATAAGATATAAAGTTAGATAATTTGAGGTCTTTCTTGTTTCCTAATGTGGGCCTAAATACCTATATACATCCCTCCTAGAAATGGACAGCCTCTTAACTTCCTTGCTGAGCCAACAACCCTTCCCTGTGCTGTGTTCCACTCCTCTCCAGGACCCCAAGAATCCCTCTCCATCCACATCCTGTTCAGTGTAACATGAATCTCCTCAGTGTTGTTCCTGCTGAAATCTAACTGGTCTCTGTTGTCCAAAGGATAACTGAACTCCTGTCTCTGAAGTGCATCAGCCATTTGGGGGCCATTCTTGCATTGACTCCTTTTCTGTTGGTCACCTTTCACAGCTCATGACTGGCAGCTAGGCTATCCACCTGGTGGCCAGCAGCTGCATTCCTGTGATTTGCAGCTGATGGTTGGGTCCTAGAGTTGTGCTTAATGACCAGTGACTGGTGACTATCTGGAATTCAGGCCGGGACCTGCTTCTCCGAATGTTGCTCCAGAAGTGTACAACAATTCTCTCTCTAATCTTCTGGAGTGATTGGTTATATTCTGTCGTAATCTAGCTAAGAATATAAGGCAGAGGAAAGTCTGTGTCTTCACTCTATACCATCTTTTCCCCTTCCTTGATTTTTATTCTTATTAGAACCAAATGTTGAGAAAAGGAATCAGAGCACATACAATCTATATAAGTATTTATAAAAAATAATAATTTTGCTAATATTTCATCATTTTGCTTTCAACAAGAAATCCATAATAGCTGTTATATGCTAGCAAAAAATTATATCTTCTTTCACCATAAGAATTATCTTTATTTAGTATTCACTTAACAAGACTTATTATCTACTATATGTTAATATTGAATATGGGGATGAATGAGCTATAACAGCTGCCAGCAAGAGGCTCAAATTTAATTACTAGACATAACAATTATATGCTGTTTTGACTACAATTTAAATGTTTAAATTATACAATAGAAGTTTTTATATATGCACCATAATTATTATTACTCCTAGCACAGGTAGGGAATAGGAAGGATCTACAAAGAAAGTATGAGGTGGCATCTTCAGTAAACAATACAGGTTGTAGTGAAAAACTTAGGTTCAAATAGCAGCTTCAATTTTGATTGTAGTATATGGGCAAGTTATTTAACACATGAGGCTTTAAATTTCCCTAAGTAAATTTGGAATACAGAAGTACTTTGCACAAAGGGTTGCTTTGGAGATGAAATGAGAAAATACATGTAATAAGCTTAGTGTAGTGATAAGAAATAAGAAACATCCAACAATTATTGGTTTTAGCATGAGTAGAAATGCTTTGAATGGCCAAGGTAATCCAATAAGAATTCACATGGTAAAAATGATTAAGAGAAGAAGAAAGTAGGCTGGGCACAGTGGCTCATGCCTGCAAGCTTCAGCCTATGAAGCGGCTGGGGCTAGGGATCGTGGTTTGAGTCCCACCTGGGGCCCGTAGCGAGACCTAGGTCCAAAATAAGAGCTGGGCTTGGTGGTGCACACCTGTAATCCCAGCTACCTGGGAAGCTGAGGCTGGGGATTGCTTCAGTCTGTGGTACCCCAGGCAACGAGAGCCTGCAATTCCACAGGTAAAAATAGCGAGACCTAGTCTCAAAAAATGTTTAAAAATTTAAAAAAAGAGAGAAAAAGAAAGTATCGTAAACATTGATCATATAAATAAAGGAAAATATGAAAACAAATTTGGAATGCCAGGGTCAAGTGGTCCATCATTTTTGACCAAAGGTTAGGCTTCAAGTGTGAACAAATGTCAATTATCAACTTTGTTGATATACAGTAGAATGGGTTAATTTAAGAGCAGAGATAAGGATTTCTTAGGTGGCTCTTCTAAGTGTCCAATAATTAAGGGCTGTATGTGAGAGGTAGATATGACAAATTTTTATAAACAACTGAAAATGAGGAATAAGATAGGGATTGTTTTTGCCTATAAGTTTAAGTTTAGGCAAACACAGACTCATGTAAATGAAATGGGAAAGAGGAAAATAAATGTAGTGGTGTGCTAGCAGTGTGTGTGTTCAAGGGAGAGAACTGAAACTCAGATGGAATATCAGATCTGTGATGCCAAGTACAGGTAAGTATTAATTGAAATTGTAGGGAGTGTTTTTATATATGGAGAAAGAATAAAAAGAGTTGCAATTGAGGACTGAACTAATGTTAACAACGTAAGACATGGTAGAAATAAAGAGGCAGGAAGAGAGCAATTCAGATGCCATGGATTCAGAGATGAGGGATTTGAGAATCAAATACTGTTTCAAACCATAGAGCAGTCAAGTGATAATACATTTTGAAAAGACACTATTGAAATGACAATTGGGAGACTATTAGTAGTCTGTTTAGCTTCTGTAGCAAAGCCAAAGACAAATGTAACTGTTCAAAGATGAAGAAGTAAAGATTTTATAGAGGAACTTCCTAAATTAGAATCCTGAATCTATCCCTTGCTATCTGTATTAACTTGGGATATTGATCTAATCAGTATAAATCTCAATTCTAAGGTTAAAAGAAATCCTTATTTAAAAAGTTGTTAGGGATACTAAATAATGTAGTAACATGCCAGAATATAATAAATTCTTTTTTATTAGCTTTATTTTTTATTGATTGCACATATATGTTTGTGTGTATATACAGGATATAGTTCTAAATAAATATTATTTACTCCCATCATTATTCACTTTTCAATAACATGTGTCTACATCAGTGACTTATCTGAATCAAAAGAATTGGTTAAGGATATGTGATCCTTTTTCCTGTCACCTTATTTTTAGTCTGACCTCTGGTTTGTATATCTATGTCTATGTTTATGTATTTATTCACTCATTTTTATTTGCCCACTTATTGCATCTATCATGAAGCTCGTCTTTACAAGACAAAGAAGATATAAAATATGAAATATGTGACTGTCATTGATATGGAGGAAAAATAGTTTAGTTAAGACCCAAACCACTAAGAAACAAACTCCATCTTTACAGAATGAAAACAGTCCCTGACATTCAGGTTCTGACCTAATATCACATCTAGGTTTTGATATTCCTGTTGAATATTAAAAATTTTCAGAACATTAACATCAGATAAGGTCAATCCATTAACTTGATGGACCAAGACCACATCAATTTTCATTTCTGAACATAACCAAAACATAAGTCACAAAATTCCAAACATTCCCATTTCAGGCAAATACGTGTGACTGCCACCTCGGTAGCAATTACAGCTTTAGTTTCACTCCAGTGTGCCCAGTATGGATAAGCTTTTATGAAATATGCCATCATAAACTTTCCTTGCTTTTTTGAAAACTTCAATTCAGAGTAAAAGCTGGCTTCATAGACTGTTCCCCAAATCATGGTAATACAGTCTAGATTCTACAATAAGTCATTTCTAACATCCTTTTACTAAAATGCCCCACAGTTTCTTTGGAGTGCATTCTAAGAGAATACAACTTGCTTGCATATACATGTATTCCTGGTAATCTTTAGTAAAGAAAACAGAGAGAACAAAGACTCTGTTCTCTCAGAGTCTACACTAGAGACTGCTAGTGTAGACTTGTGGGTAAACATATTTTAACTTGATAAAATTTTGCATCAAACTAAATATTCAGGTTAATTAACTTATATCAGTAAGATCTTTCCTTTTAAGAACATGACCTGCTTTTCAGAAATATTTACACTACTACATGCAGCCCATTTTTTTATTTGGTACTAAATCCTAATAATTTAAGACTTTATGGAATACATTAGTATTTTATTCTCAAAAAATACCTAATAACTTTTTTTGAATTGTAGCAAAAGTGAACATTCTATGTATTTTATGTACTCTATACCATATAAATGTACAAAAGAATGAAGCTAAACCTTTCTGTTTGAAGTTTAAGGGAAGTAGACTCAGTAACAATTAGTTAAATCTGAGTTGTTGCCCCAAGTTTTCTGAATCCTGGGTAATGGCTGAACATATCCAGCTACGATTCCCACTCTACAAAATGTAAATAATAAAGAACAAACCAAAAGATAGGTGTGACTAAAAAAGGAAAGATTACCCTGGAGAAGGGGAGGCACTAAATATGAAATCGGGTCAAATGGACAGAAGCCTGCCACCCACGTCAGGTCCCCTCAGGTTTGTACCACCCATGTGCAGCAGTTGCTAACCAAAAATGTGGTCTATAGGGATTGCATTGAATCTGTAGATTGCTTTTGGTAGGGTGGCCATTTTGATGATGTTTATTCTTCCAATCCATGAGCAGGGAATATCTTTCCAATTCCTTATGTCTTCTTCTATCTCTTTTAGCAGTGTTTTAAAGTTTTCTTTGTATAGTTCTTTCATGTGTTTTGTTAGGTTTATTCCTAGGTTTGTTTTTTTGTTTTTGTTTTTTTTTTTTTTTTTTGGTGCGATGGTAAATGAGATGCTTTTTAATTTCTTCTTCTACTGCTTGGCTTTTTGCATATAGGAAAGCTACTAACTTCTGTGTGTTGATTTTGTAACCAGCTACCTTGCTAAACTGGTCTATTGTTTCAAGTAGTTCTTCTGTGGATTTTTTGGGTTTCTCTATATAGAGAATCATGTTCTGAGTATACAGTGATAACATCAGTTTTTCTTTCCCTATTTGTATCCTTTTATGTATTTCTCTTGCCTTATTGCCCTCACTAGAACTTCCAGTACAATGTTAAAAAGTAGTGGGTAGAACGCAAGCGGGAAAGACTGCTCACCCCGGAGACCTGGAGCCTTGTGCTCAGGGCTCATCCAGGAGACCTGGAGCCTTGTGCTCAGGGCTCACCCCTGTTGCCCAGGTAACCAACCTGCGGGTTGGGAGGGTCCAGTGTCCAGGCACAGGCTACTAAAAACTGCGGTTTAACACCAGGAATGCAAGTGGGAAAGACGGCTTACCCTGGAGACCCGGAGCCTCACATTCAGATTTCACCCGTGCTTCTCAGGTAACCAAGCTGCAGGTAGGAGGTAGGAAGGGTACAGTGTTTGGACAGACATTACCAAAGACTGCAGTTTAATGCCAAGGACGCAAGCGGGAAAAACTGCTCCCAGCTCAGAGACTCGGAAGTGCCTGCACATACTAGGAAACTAAGGACACTGACTACTCAAGTCTGTCAAGACATCCTAACCAAAAAGGTTTCTGCAACAAACCCTAGACACATCACCAAATAAAGACACACTCTTGGGGGCACCAAAAACATTTAAAACCCATCAATCTAAAAGAGGAGAAAGAACAAAAAAAGAAGATAGACAACACAATAGAAAACCACATATACGCACCACATCCACTGACTGAAAAAGAACTTGTGCCCCAAAATGGCTAATGGAAACAAGATATATCCACTACAGCAGCAAAGGCACAGAGGCAAAAATAAACACAACTTGGTCGGCTTCACCATTCCATCTAATTCAAAAGCAGCAGTTAATCAATATGCAGAGCAAGTTCGAAGGGAAAACACAGGAAGGAGGAAGAATGCAAATACTCAAGCAAGCCCTAAGAATAACTTATCACCAAAGGATAAACAACCTGCGGAAACCAACATGGAGGACATGGAAGAAATGCTATGTCAACAAAGAATTCAAAATCTATTTGTTAAAAGCATTAAAAGAGGTAAGGGTAGATGGAGAAAAAAAGGACAGCAAGAGGTCAGAAACAATGCAGCAAAATGAGTAATATCATCTATGAACAGAAGAATGAGATTGAAACCCTAAATAAGAAGCTGACTGAGATACAGTTTCTAAGAGGAACAATAGAAGAGCTCAAAAATGCAGGGAAATGCCAGGAAAGCAGAGTAGAAGAAATAGAAGAGTGAATTAGCACAGAAGTAGAGAGGACGAAGAAAGAAAGAGACAAAAACAAAGTAAGAAGACAGAAGAAACAATCAGAGATCTGTCAGATACCCTAAAGGAAAAAAAAATGTGAGGAATTGGAATCCCAGAAGGAGAAGAAAAAGACATAGGATCTGAAAGACTTTTCAATGAAATAGTGGAGGAGAATTTGAAGAAAGAAATCTGAAGAAACAAAAATAGACAAACAGGAAGCAAAAGGGACACCAAACTACTTTAATGAAAGAAAAAACACAGCAAGACACATCATAGTAAAACTCTCAAAAGCCAAAGATAAAGAAAAAAATTATGAGATTAACAAGAGATAGAAAACAGATAACCTATAAAGGAAAATCCATTAGACTGACTTCAAATTTCTCAGAAGAGATCCTCCAAGCAAGGAGCAAATGGGGTCATATCTTCAAAACACTCCAAGACAAAAAGTGCCAGCCAAGAATACTCTACCCAGCAAAACTGTACTTTGTGAAGGAAAAATTAGAGCCTTTTCAGACAAAGTCTCCAAAAATTTACTACCACCAAACCTCCACTCCAAGAACTTCTGCAAGAAGCCATATGACCGAAACCCACAGAAGAACTGCAAAGAACGAATAAGTAAGAAGAATCTAAAACAGAACCCCAAATGACATCAGGAACCCAATGTCAGAACCTCAAACATCAATAATTACCCTAAATGTCAATGACCTAAACTCATCAGTCAAAAGGCACAGAGTTGCAGACTAGATTAGAAGATAGAACCTGACATTCTGCTGCCTCGCAAGAAACACATCTGATTCCAAAAGATAAGCACAGATGAAGGTAAAATGATGGAAAACAATTTTACAAGCAAATGAGCCTCCCCCCCCCAAAAAAAGGCAGGGGTAGCCATTTTTATAGCAGACAAAGCAGACTTCAAAATTTAAAAAGTGACAAAGGATAAAGAAGGTCACTACCTAATAGTTCAAGGGTCAACTCAATAAAAAGATATAACAATTGTCAACATATACTCACCAAATGATGGTGCACCAAGATTCATAAGAAAGCTACTAAGAGAACTGAAAATAAATATTGATGAAAATACATATATAGTAGGAGATTTTAATACCCACTCTCAACAAAGGACAGATCAAAAAAACAAAAGCTACACAAGGACACAAAGCCTTAAAAGAAGACCTAGAAAAAATAGACCTATTAGATATCTATAGAACACTACACCCACAAGGGAAAGACTACACCTTCTTCTCAAATGCACAAGGATCATTCTCTCAAATTGACCACATACTAGGCCACAAGGCAAACTTGAATAAATACACAAAGATTAAAATAATACCATTCTCAGATCATAAAGGCATCGAACTAGAAATCAACAATGAAAAGAAAGGAAGAAGAGCATCCAACACTTGGAAACTGAACATGTTACTAATTGAAGAATGGGTAATTGAAGAAATTGAAGAAGAAATTAAAAACTGCTTTGAAACAAATGACAAAGAAACAGCATTCCAAAGTGTCTGGGATGCAGCAAAAGCATACCTAAGAGGAAAGTTCATAGCCATACAGGCCCATATCAAAAAAGCAAGAAAATAACCAAAGAAATAACCTTATCTCTCAAATTGAAAATTAGAAAAAGAGCAATGAAAAAAAATCCAAAACCTAGAAGAAGACAAGAAATAATAAAAATAAAAGAAGAAATAAATAACCTAGAAGCCAAAAAGACTGTCGAGAAGATCAACAAAAACAAAAGCTGATTCTTTGAAAAAATAAAGAAACTGATAAACCCCTTACAAAACTTGCAATGGAAAGGAGAGAGAAAATTCAAATAAACAGGATCACAAATGAGGAAGGAGAAATTACAATGCAAAAGAAATCCCAAGGATAATCAGAGATTACTATGAACAACTATATGAAAATAAATATAACAACCTGGATGAGATGGACAGATTCTTAGGAAGACACAACTAAGCAAAATTGAGCAAAGGAGATATAGAGAACTCAAACAATTCAATTACAAGCAGCGAAATAGAAGCAATCATCAAAACTCTACCTAAAAACAAGAGCCCAGGACCAAATGGCTTTAGTAATGAATTCTACCAGACATTCAAAGATGAAACAATACCTGCACTACTAAAGCTTTTCCAAAAAATTGAGAAAGGAAAACTGCCAAACACATTCTATGAAGCAAACATCACACTCATAACAAAATCAAATAAGGACAGCACCCAGAAAGAAACTATAGACCAATTTCCCTAATGAACATGGATGCTAAAATTTTAAACAAAATCCTGGCAAATAGAATTCAATGATGCATAAAAAGCATTATTCACCATGATCAGGTGGGATTTATCACAGGGGCACAAGGATGGTTCAACAACCAGAAATCAATTAACATAATACACCACATCAACAAAGAGAAAAACAAGAACCACATGGTCATTATCAATAGATACAGAGAAAGCATTCAACAAAGTCCAGCATCCATTCATGATAAAAATCCTTGAAAAAATAGGGATTAAGGGATCATACCTCAACATAATAAAAGCAATCTATGACAAGTCTATGGCAAACCTCCTAAATGGAGAAAAACTAAAATTATTCCAATTAAGATCTGGAACAAGGCAAGGATGTCCACTCTCCCCACTACTTTTTAACATTGTACTGGAAGTCTTAGCTAGGGCAATAAGGCAAGAAATAAATACAAGGATACAAATAGGAAAAGAGGAACTGAAGCTATCATTATATGCAGACATGATTCTCTGTATAGAGAACCCCAAAAAAATCCTTGCAAAAACTACTTGAAATAATAAACAAGTTCAGTAAGGTAGCCAGATACAAAATCAACACACAAAGGTCAGTAGCTTTCCTATACACAAAAAATCAAGAGGAAGAAGAATTTTAAAAAGCCATCCCATTTAGCAAAACAATTAAATACCTGGGAATAAACCTAACAAAGCATGTGAAAGATCTATACAAAGAAAACTTTTAAAAGTTGCTAAAAGATATAGAAGACATAAGGAAATGGAAAGACATTCCCTAATCATGGATTGGAAGAATTAACATCATCAAAATGGCCATCCTGCCAAAAGCAAGCTACAGATTCAATGCAATTCCTAAAAATTCCAGTGACATTCTTTAAAGAGATAGAAAAACAATTACAGAAGTTCAATTGAATAAAAAAAGACCTCAAACATCACAAAGCCTCCTGGCCAAAAAAAAAAAAAAAAAAGAGAGAGAGAGAATGGAGGGCCAACTATCCCAGACCTCAAGTTATACAACAAAGCCATAATAATTAAAACAGTGTGGTACTGGTACAACAACAGACAATTTGACCAATGGTACAGAATTGAGTGCTCAGAAATAAAACCACTCATATATAGTTAACTAATCTTTGACAAAGGGGGGGGGGGACTTACATTGGAACAAAGGTAAGCTCTTCAATAAATTGTGCTGGGAAAATTGGACAAAGAACTGCAAAAAAATAGACCAAGACAACATCCTCACACCTTGTACAAAAACCAACACAAAATGGATAAGAGACTTAGAGGTCAGATATGAAACCACAAAATAGATAAAGGAAAACCTAGGCAAAGCCCTCCACAAATTACAACTCAAAAATCCCTTTCTGGACACATCTACAGATGGCAAAAAATGAAGGAAAATGTAAACAGATGGAACTACATCAAACTAAAGTGCTTCTGTACAGCAAAAGAGATGACAGAAAAAGCTAAAAGAAGCCCAACTGAATGGGAAAATTTTTTGCCCTCCACAAGAGTAATAAGGGTTTAATAACGAAGATTCACAAGGAACACACACAATTAAACAAAAGCAAAACAAGAAGCCTATTCATAAAATGGGGTGAAGAACTTAAAAGAAACTTCTCCAAAGAGGAAATACAAATGAACAACAGGCAAATAAAAAAAAAAATGCTCAACGTCACTAGCAATAAGGGAAATGCAAATCAAAACCACAATGAGATACCACCTTACATCAGTAAGGATGGCCTATATCCATTAAAAGTGCAACAAGTGCTGTCAAGGATGTGGAGAGAAGGGGACACTCTTACACTGCTGGTGGGAATGTAAATTGGTCCAATCTCTATGGAAAGCTGTATGGAGGACCCTCAAATTAATGAAAATGGAACTACCATTTGACCCAACAATTGCTCTCTTGGGAATTTACCCAAAGGAGACTTCAATATGGGTACAAAGGGACACCTGTACTCGGATGTTTATTGCAGTACCATTTATAATTGCAAGGATATGGAAGAAACAAAAATGTCCAAAAACAGATGATCGGTTGAAAAAGATGTGGTATATATACACAATGGAATACTACTCCTCAATTAAAAATGACAAATTGGATGATTTTATGGTAGCATGGATGGACTTAGAAGATATCATATTAGCAGAAACAAGTCAAAAAGAAAAAAAAACAGAAAACAAATGGTTTCACTACTATAAGGGATATGGGAAAGATAAAAAAAAATTCATGAAGAAAATTCAAAGCAAGCCAACAACCAAATTGAAGTACACAACCTGGTGGGTGGGGTGAGACAGGGTGGGAACCGTCAGGGGGGTGAACCCCAGAGATCACAGAGATGTGAAATTTATATATGAATAAATTATTAATAAAAAAAAGTAGTGGGTACAGTGGGAATCAGTGTCTGGTTCCAGATCTTAATTGAAATGGTTTTAATTTTTCCCCATTTAGGATGATGTTTGCTGTAGGTTTGTCATAGATGGCTTTTATTTTGTTGAGGTATATTCTTTTTATCCCAAATTTTTCAAATGCTTCTATCATGCATGACTGTAGGATAGTATTGAATGCTTTCTCTGCATCTATTGATAGGTTCATACAGTTTTTGTTTTTTAATTTGTTGATGTGGTGGATTATGTTTATTGATTTTTAGATGTTAAACCATTCCTGTGGCCCTGGAATAAATCCCACTTAGTCATGGTGGATAATGCTTTTTATGCATCATTGGATTTGGTTTGCCAGGATTTTAAAATTTATGCACCTATGTTCATTAGGGAAATTGGTCTATAGTTTTCATTTTTAGTTCTGTTTTGTTTTTGTTATGAGTGTGATGCTTGCTTCATAGAATGTGTTTGGCAATTTTCCTTCTTTCTCATTTTTTTGGAAAAGTTTTAATAATGCAGGTATCATTTCATCTTTGAATGTCTGGTAGAATTCATTTGTGAAACTATCTGGTCCTGGGCTCTTATTTTTAGGGAGAATTTTGATGACTGCTTCAATTTCACAGCTTGTGATTGGTTTATTCAGGTTCTCTATTTCTTCTTTGTTCAATTTTGGAGGGTTGTATCTTTCTTGAAACCTCTCCATATCATCCAGGTTGCTGTATTTGTTCATATATAGGTGTTCATAGTAATCTCTGATTATCCTTTGGATTTCTACTATGTTCACTGTAATTTCTCTTCTCTCATTTGTGACCCTGCTTATTTGCATGTTCTCTCTTCTTTATGAGCTTTGCAAGGGGTTTATCAATTTTGTTTTTTCAAAGAACCAGTTTTTGGCTTTGTTGATCTTCTTTTTTTAAAATTCTAGGTTACTTATTTCTGCTTTTACTTTTATTATTTCTTGTCTTCTACTGGGTTTTGGATTTTTTTGTTGATCCTTTTCTAATTCTTTGAGTCAGACAATTAGATTATTTTTGGTTGATTTCTTGCTTTTTGATATGTGCTTGTATTGCTATGAAACTTCTCTTATAACTGCTTTTGCTGAGTCCCAAACATTTTTGAATGTTGTTTCTTATTTCTCATCTGTTTTGAAGTAGTTTTTAATTTCTTCCTTCATTTCCTCAATTACCTGGTCTTCATTTAGCATCATTTGTTCATGATGTATTTCCATGTATTAGGCACTTTTCTTGCTTTCTTTTCATTGCTGATTTCCAGTTTGATGCCTTTATGATCAGAAAAAAAGTCAGTACTATTTTAATCTTTGCATATTTATTACTATATGTCTCATTTCTTAATATTTGGTCATTTTTTGAAGATGATCCTTGGGCATTTGAGAAGACTTTATTTAGAAGTATTTATTGAAAAGTATTTTTTTGGGATGCAGCATCCTGTAGACATCTATTAGATTCATTTGGTCCAGGTGTTTAGAGTTTTAAAGAGATAGACCAAAAATTACTGAAATTCATATGGAATAACAAAAGACATTAAATATCAAAATGCCTCCTGGCCAGAAAAAGAGAGAATGGAAGCTTAAATATTCCAGACCTCAGAATATACTACAAATCCATAATAGTAAAACAGCATGGTACTGGTACAACAAAAGACAATCCGAACAATGAAACAGAATTGAGTGCCCCTGAAATAAAACCACTCATATATAGTCGACCAATTTTTGACAAAGGGGAGAAAAACTTATATTCGAACAAAGGTAACCTCTTCAATAAATGGTGCTGGGAAAATTGGACAAAGACATGCAAAAAAAATGAACCAGGTGAACTCCCTCACACCATGTACAAAAGCCAAATCAAAATGGATAAAAGACTTAGATGTCAGACCTGAAACCATAAAATACATAAAGGAAAACCTAGCAAAACCCTCCACAAATTATAATTCAGAAATCCCTTTCTGGACACATCAACAGATGTCAAAAAATGAAGGAAAATGTAAACAGATGGAACTACATCAAACTAAAAAGCTTCTGTACAGAAAAAGAGACAACGGAAAAACAAGAAGAATCCCAACCAAGTGGAAAAAAATTTTGCCCTCCATACAAGTGATAAGGGTCTGATAACAAAGATACACAAAGAATTCATGTAACTTAACAAAAACAAAGCAAAAAAAAAAAAAAGGAAGATCTAAAAAGACACTTCTCCAAAGAGGAAGTCCAAATGGCCAATAGGCACATGAAAAACTGTTCAACATCTCTAGCAATAAGGGGAATGCAAATCAAAACCACAGTGAGATACCACTTAACAACAGTAAGAATGGCCCGCATAAAAAAAAAAAAAAAAAACAAAAACAAAAAACAGACAACAACAAGTGCTGGTTTGGATGCGGAGAAAAAGGAACAATCTTACTCTGCTGGTGGGAATGTAAACTGGTCCAGCCACTATGAAAAGCAGTGTGGAGGACCCTCAAACTAATGAAAATGGAACTACCATTTGACCTAGCAATCGCTCTTCTGGGAATCTACCCAAAGGAGACATCAATGTGGGTATAAAGGGACATCTGTGTTTGGATGTTTATTGTAGCAGTATTTATAATTGCAAGGACATGGAAACAACTCAAATGTTCATGTATATACATAGAAGAATTCTTATTAACATAAACAAGTCAGAAAGAAAAAGACAGAAACTAATGGTTTCACTAATATATGGACAACCAAATGAAAGTACACAACTGGGGGAGGGAACAGGAAGAGGAGGTCGTGGGTGACCATTGGGGATTACAATATGAAATATATATATATATATATATATATATATATATATATATATATATATATATTACTTATACAAACTCTGTTTAACCAACAGCGTTTACTAACAAGGGAATTCAACAGGGAAAACAAAACCACAAGTAGCTAGTTACCTTACCCCAATCACCATTTTTAGTCCCAAAGATGGCAAAAGACACATGTCCATGATGGTGCCATTTTGCCCCTCCAAACCTGAAGCAGGTACTCTGCAAAGTTAGTATTCTTCCAGAGTCTTCTCTTTGCTTCTTGTTCAGCATTCTGAGCTGTTCTGCTTCACCAAGTACCTTCAAACTTTTCCATAATTGCTGATGCACATATCAGCTTTCCAAATCCCTGGCTATCTCCAGGTACCAGCTCACTAAGCCATCTTGCTGCGGTTCCACACTCTCCGTAACGGCCACTCTATTACCAGTCACCATAGCTCCTTGTCACCACTAGCTCACACTTCCACAGGGCTTCTGCCCACCCTGGTCACTTGGGCTACCAGCCCATCATTCTCCTCCCCATTCCCCAAAAGTCTCTCTTTCCTAGTTTGTGCTCCTTTCCTTTTTAACTATTTTTTATTTGCTTGTTTTCTTTTTTCCCTAAAATCCAATAGCTCCAATTTTCCTCTACATACCCTATTGGTGATACATTTCCTCCTCCCCATCTGAGGTTTGCAATGTAGTAAAAGTAACATTCCTGTTTAGGCCTCTTTTACCTATGTTTTTCAGAGACAGCTAATGGCATCAGTGCCTAAATTTTAATACTGCCCACATTGAGGTCCAGGCTTCAAATATACCAGGTCACATCCTTTCCTGTATTTGTATCATGTTAAATGTAGTGTTGTTGTTTCCTTTTCTTACCTCTATTTCCTTTTTCTTTTGCATTTTTTCTTAAACAAAATGTTTTAAATATTGTGGTCAAAAGCAACTTCCTTGCTATTGTTAATAAATTTTGACTTCTATCATGATAATCATTTAAAACAGGCATCCAATGGGAAGTTCCATATTTTAAAACACAAATAGAAAAATATTTATAAGGCAAACTATACTTGGAAAGATTATTGAAAACTATAAAATATGATTGCAATTGTTTTATTGCTTAAGAAATTATTACAACTAAAATTACGAACTACCTCTTATATATATGTAATGTTTCCTATAGTCCCAAATATTGGTTTGTAGGTAATTTTTTCCAGCTTGGTGAAAATAAATGAAACATTAATTATTATGTCCCTGATGCCTGAAACAATT
The DNA here is from genome assembly GCA_004024945.1 of Uropsilus gracilis. Classification (NCBI taxonomy): domain Eukaryota; kingdom Metazoa; phylum Chordata; class Mammalia; order Eulipotyphla; family Talpidae; genus Uropsilus; species Uropsilus gracilis. The sequence goes on from PVHY01008011.1 coordinate 29,292, forward strand.
TTGTTACTTTATCAATATGCCCTTTGGCCAAATTACTCCAGCAATTCTATGATTAACATAAATGCTGTGCATTGACAAATTTTGCTTGTACTTGTTTATTACATTATTAATTCCACAAGGATTCTTCATTCTAAAATCAACCCATCAGTGTTTTCTCATCTCTAACCAAGTATTCAAAATTAATCAACTCTTTGAAGCATCATGTTTAGTGACATGACAGTAATGTGTCTGCCATAACCAATCAGGTGAAACATCATTGTAAAGCAGGTGTTTCAAAGATAGAGCTTTAAAAATTAATGAGCAAAGGGAGTAAAACATGTACACTTTAACCTTTCTTTTCTTTGAAGGCTCTAAAGAGTGTGGAATTGAAAACTCAGTCTTCTTCAAAGACAGCTATTTAAACTTCAAATGGATTGCTTTACATTGCTTAAATTTAGATAATACTAAACATCATATAGTCATGTATCAATGTCTTAAAGAATAAAACGTATTCCATCTGTAATCCCTTCAGTAATATACTTTTTATCCAGCTTCCTCTAGCTTTCTATGTAGCTTTTTTCCACATTCACACTATCAACTTCTCTGGACTTTTTAACCCTACTAAGACTTTGTGTACCATCATTAGCGACGTAAGCATAAGTAATAACAGAGATACCAAGAGTATTTATATTTGTTTTTACATGCTATATATATTGTTATCTATAATAGTATGGAAGTATTTTATATTTAGAGTATAGAGTATTCTGTATTAACCTATTTGTATATTTATATCTAGCTTATTTTTGTAGGAAACAAATAATCACACAGTATTAATATATCCAATATAACAAGTTCTGCCATTTGAATGTATTATGTAATTTTTTTATGGTTACCTTGATTTTTCATATGGATGGCATTATATCTAATATCTGGCTGTTTTTTGTTCCATGCATTTTTTATTGCACTCCCTATTTTGTCATAGTTTCTATCTTTCTCCATCTTTGACTTATTAAAAGAGTGTGTGAATTTGTTGGTTGTTTCTGTGTCAACATTATACATGTTTAATATATCACAAATTAGCTACATTGCTACAAGTATAAGAACATTAAAACAGTATTGCTTATACTGTGTCCTATAGCACATATTTTGCATATACATGTATTGGATACAAAAACTCATTATTATCACTTTATTTAAATTGACAATTATATTTAATGAGATAAAAAATGTACAATTCATTCATACAATTACTTCAAGTGACCTTCATTCTTAACATAAGGCTAGGTTTTCATGTGGCATTGTTTTCCTTCTTCCAGAAGAACTTCATTAAATGTTTATTTTAATGCAAGTATGCTGGTGAAAACTTTTTTTTTATGTCAAAAAGAATACTTCACCTTCTTTTATAAAAGACATTTGTGTTTGGTATAAAATTCTCTACTGAGTAAGTACTAATTAGAACTTCATTCTACTTTTAAAACTTTGATCCTTATATATGTGGAAGTTTTGTCTGAAATCTGTTGTCAACCTTGAATTTGTACTAAATACATCTCTTTTCTCTGACTTCTTTTCAGATATCTTTTTAACAATTGGTACTAACAATCAAATTAAGATATAATTTGATTGTCTGATATAATGTCTGATAAATTTTATTTATTATTTCATATTTGAATATTTGCAGGCATTTTGTCTACAAATATTTTTTTCTGTCCCTCCCTCCCATTCCTTTCATTCTTCTGTTTAAACAGATATTAAGTTGCTTTCCTCTAGCCACTGGTCATCAACAATTCATTTTTCCCTGTATTTTATTACAGATATTTTCTATTTTCTTCTTCAATATCTAATCATACTTCAATCCTATCCAGTGTATTTTTCATCATGCACTTGAAGATTTTATCCCCACTACAAAAGGAAGACACACTATACCTTACAGAAATCCTCAGGATACTTGAAGTTTTCCAGTCTGATTAATCAGAAGAGACAACATTCTTATACCTGCAAGAGTGCTAAGCCCTTTTACAGAGCTTGAGTCTGTCTCCAAGGCCAGGTCATTGTCCCACACAAAAGAACTAATTTGTACTGAAATGAGTATCCAATGACAACCCCTTCTGCAGATGTTCAGAGTTCTTTATTATAAGATAACTCCTTTCTGATAGTCTGTCTTTTGAATTCAAGTCACTTTGTTCTTCTCAAAATGTCAGTTTCATGTCCTCAATTCAGAGAGTGCACTGGCAAGGACCTGCAAGCACCTCTCCCATCCCCCACCAGCCACCATGGCACAGTAGACCCTTCAAGGTTATAACTAGGGCGATCTTAGTTTATTTTCCATCACTCTTCACTGTATGATAACCATTGTTGTTCCAATAGTTATTTAATATATTTTGTGCTTTATCATTATTTCTTGTGGGAGAATATAAGTATTCTGATACTCTCTGTACTTATCTAGATAGAAATGAGCACTCATAAGGAATGAAATTAGTAAATTAAAAAGTTAACAACACTTGATCTTAGTCAAAAGACCAAGAAGAAATTAAAAAGTTACCAAATTAAACTTCAATAAATTAAAACTATTCCTTTAAATAATCATTACAAAAATGAAAAAGCAACAGTACCCTAGGGGAAAATGTTTATAATGCAATGTGGTTACACCAAGACTATAGAGATGCCTCTTTATTAGTAACCAGAGAAAATCAAATTAAAATCATAAAGATTTCCACTTCATATCCACTCATGTTTCAAATTAATAATTCCATGAAATTGCACTCTTGCTTCGCAAAACCCAAATTTCTGAACAACTAAATTGGTGCTAATTTTGCATAACTTGTTTTCTTTGAGATGAAACATTTGGTACAATATGAATTGTTTCCTCAATGTGAGCACAAAAGATCAGACACTGTTTCCTTTTCCCTTGAGACTGGTGCTTATAAACTAGATGTCTACCTCAATTTTTGGAAACTCCTACTGATCCCAACTGACACTCTAATTCTTGAGGTATAATTTGTTTTTCCTTTTAGAGTCGTTTTGCCCATTGTGAGCAAGTGACTGGTTGGACTTCCCGAGCCCACAAGGTGAAGTGGGAAAGGAAGGGGAAGGAAGGGAAGGAGGAAGAAGGAAAGGGGGAAGGGGAGGTATGGGGAGAGAAAGGGAGAGAGAGGAAGAGAGAGGGCAAGAGAGAGAGACAGAGAGAGATCCAGCCTGCTTTGAGTTTTCTCAAAAATATTCTTACATTGTTAACCTAAAAAGTTAGAAAACAAGGAATGATTCAGAAGAACTCTATATCTAATTTAATTTCAGTTTCATTCACTTTTATATTACAGATTTTTAGAACTCTTTTATTTTTTACCTAGGAGTTTAATTCATCAACTAGTAGGTATCAGGTATCCCTTTTTTTTCTCATAATGCCTCACTGAAAAAACTGTAAGCAAACTGAAATTTGTGTCAACTACTAACAGGCATGCAATAAATCAGTGACATGCATTTATCCAACAAGGAGTTTTAGAATTTTAACATCACTAGAAAAAAATAAATAAAAACTTGATTGTTGTAGAATCCATGTTTTATTCTTTTTTTAGCCCTCTCTGGAGCTTCTGGAAATGGAGATGAGTTCACAGATTCTTTAAAGCTTTTTGACTTCAGTATTTATATGCAGAGTACAAAATTGGCCCTGAATGTTTACCTCTCCTTTGCCATATAACCCAATAGAGCTCTGATGCTCTGATTCTAAGACTTAGATATATGAATCCTTCTAGTGGGATGTTAGTAACTACGCTTGCCTGTAAGAGGCAGCCTAGGAAGCTGTGGCAGGAGCCAGGGATCATGGTTCGAGTCCCATCAGGGTAACGTAGCGAGACATAGTTCCAAAAAAGTAGCTGAGCATGATGGTACATGCCTATAATCTCAGCTACCTGGGAAGCTGAGGCTGGGGATTGCTTGAGTTTGTGGTATCTCGGGCAATGTGAGCCTGTTGTTCCATGGGCAAAAAATAGCAAGACCTAGTCACACACACACACACACACAAAAAAAAATGCTTATGTATTTTTACTCACCTGCTTAGGCTCTTAGGCTCTTTATTGTGCTTGCAAGGCTTTTGTGAGTATACCAGGAATACCAAATAAAAGTCCTAATTTTTAAAGAAACTCTCAAGTAAAAAAATGATAATTCTAATAACCATAGCCAAAGACAGCTAGATCAGCCAATAGACATCTAGAGTTTTGATCAACTTCTTCCTTACTCAAAAGACGTATCTTACAATTTCAACTGATTCCAATATGTAAGCAATCATTCTTTTATTTTTTTATGCTGATGAAAATCTTCTATGGCTTGTTTCTCAGCTTTATTTTGATTACTGATTACTCATACATGTTCAAAAACATTCTAGTATGGAGAAACAATGAGCAGATTTCTGATAGAAGAGATAAAAAACAATTAACTTAAAAGACATTTACATTTAAAAGAAAACTACACCATACTAATCTACATTTAGAGTATTTGCTAGGGTGTAAACAACATATTGAATACTAATGATGAAAAATAGCATGAAATATTTCAAACGAGTGCTGATTGAAGAATAAATAAATAGTGATCTAGTGAAGAAAAGAACTCTGAGGGTAGTCAAGAAATACATGTTTCCAGAAGTAGACTTATGTAGGAAGTGACATGTGAGGGCTTCCTCTGTTGCTCCAGTGAGTAGAACATGCAGGTCTGTATCACAGAGAGATAAATATCAGGTGATCTAGCACTCGGTAGCCTGAAGTCTCACAGTAAAATGTATTCAGAAATTCTGTAAACAAGATGCTTGTCACAGTCAGGAATAGCTTGGGTAGCATAGGCTTAGGCTTAATTTTGTTTCTTTTATAATAAGAAATAAGATCAGAAAGTCAGAATACAGAGAGCCTAAGAAAATAAGGAGCTGCTATACTCAAAATACTATTATGCAAAGTTCCAACACGATGGCACTAGTATCAGCTATAGATTATGTAGATTCAAGTTTTGCCTCAATCAAAAATCTGATTCAAAAAAGGAAAGAAAGAGAGGTCTTGGCTTTAAAATGTTCTCCCTGGGGGCTGGGCACGGTGGCTTGTGCCTGTAAACTTCAGCCTATGAAGCAGCTGGGGTTAGGAATCGCGGTTCGAGTCCCACCTGGGGCCTGTAGTGAGACCTAGTTTCAAAAAAATAGCTGGGTGTGGTAGCACGCCCCTGTAATCCCAGCTACCTGGGAAGCTGAGGCTGGGGATTGCTTGAGTCTGTGGTAACCCGGGCAACGAGAGCCTGCAGTTCCATGGACAAAAATAGTGAGACCTAGTCTCAAAAAAAAAAAAAAAAAATGTTCTCCCTGGGACAGAAATGATTGGCAGTGATGATGTCCAATTCCAGCTCCATTATCTCTTTCTTGTCAATTATTCAAAGTTAAATGATGACCACAATAACGAGCCAACCAGTATGATTTCTGGACTAACATTTATCTATAAATATACAGTCTTTATAGTTACAAAATTTGCTATTATATTAGTAATAAATCTTTCTGAGAAAAGTACTCAGACGATGATGATGATATTTACTGAATATTTACAGTTAACAGTCAAATGTTTTATATTTTTTCCTGAGATTGAAAAAATGTGTGTTCTTAGAGACTACCAGACTGTAAAAGAATTTGACTAATAGTATTAGGTGTGTTAGCCAATAATGCTTCATCATTCAGATTGAATGATAATTCAGGTTGACATTACTATGATTCTAAATTTTGTACTTTAAGAAAAAGTTAGAATAAAATTCTTAAGCCTCATGTTTTTGTTACCAAGGAATACTAATTAGAGGATGATTTGATCTATTTGCCATTTTAAAAAACCTGCAAATTTGAATCTTTCCAAGTGTCCAAGTGAGAATAATCATGGTAAAGTCATAGTCTGCTTTCTTCATAAGCAAGACTTAGACATAGAGATCTGCTTGTTATGGAAGGTATCTTAAGAATGTAATTGAGAGGGTGATTGTGACAGGAGCTAATGAAGACTGGGATGTAGTAGAAAGGAGAGAGGGAAGATAATATCCTACTTGAATTAGTTGCTAGCTCAAACCCTTAAAAAACACATATTTCAAGTGAGTGTCTCTAATAGTGGCAAAGTAGATATGAACAAATTTCCACTTACCTGTATTTTAACATATCATCAAAGATATTTATGTCACTTCCTCTACCATTGTTTGTTGGAATTTTTTTTAATATTTAGCAGAACATGAAATTTTTCTTTTTCTCTCTTAAAACACTGTTTGAATCTCAAAAACTACTAGAGACAGCCTTATTTATCTAACTAGAGTCCTGGATTAGAATAAGACCATTGTAAGATTGTTCACACTAGCAAGACTTACTTTGTATCTTTAAGCATTCTGTTTGAAGGAAAGGCAGCAAACTGTCCCATGGACCATTAGAAGAATATTGAATGTACTGATTGGCATGTGAGTTCCCAAATGGACCAGGGAATTAGATTAAACAAATACAGCCAGGCATCAAAGAAGTCCAAGAGATGATGCATGGATCTATTGACAAGAGTCAGTATGAAGAAGTGCTGAGAACCAGGGGGTTAATTCTATTTCTAAAAATCCCACTGTAGAACAAGTGTGGCTATATTTTTCATGAAATATCACAATGCAATGAAAAACTCAGGAACACAACTGGCACAATGAAAAAAGAAGGGGAAGAGGAGAAAGCTCGAATAGGACAAAGCTTAACTCTAAAATGTATTTCTAATGAATTCCCTTACAAGTGAATTTCTGAGTAGAGACTGAAAAGTTTTCTGCCATTAAGCAGAATGGAACCCAAGATGGAGATTAAGTTCAGTTTTCAGAAAAATTTAAAGAGTAATATTTTTTGCATTACTGAGTTTGTGGGCTGTAAAAATGTTCAAATACTTTTTAATGTATTTTTTATTTAACAAAGTTCTAGGAAATTATACCCTTTTCTAGAAGATAATGTGTATTTAGTATGATATGCACTTAGCATATTGGGCAGTGATATGAAAAATAATAAAAATCCATTGCTTCTATTTCTTAATTTCTATAATGTTCCTCACCAAATCAACACTATTAAATATAATTGAAGTAGAGAGCTACAATCATCCGAATCCTTCCTTTGAATTTATCATCCTTTTACTTTTTAGTGCCTCTTATCTTCCCCACTTGTAGGAGGGAACGAAAGAAATAAAAATGAAATTATTTAAGTTTATAAAAAAGAAGTTTGAGGAAAGAAATTGAAATAAAACAGAAGCTCCAATCATGGGTGAATGAAAATGGCTACAAATTAAGGGCTTTAATGTTAAGATGAAGAACTGGATTTATACTATATGATGATTTGCAAGCTCACAAAACAATAAGAACTATGGCAAAATAGGTCTAGGCATGATGGATGATGTTATCAAGGATGCACTTTTTTTTTCTTTCTCCCTGTCACTGCCAGCATTTTGGCTTATTTTCTCAGAACTTTATAAGATGACCAGTGCTACCTGGAACATTACTATAGAATAGATCATGTCCTATGCAAACAAACCATTTTCGCATAGCCAGTCTTTCCCTCCTCTATTTTGTTTTCCTCTTCTCTCCTATCTCTCCTCTCCACTCTTTTCCCCTCTCCAATAGGAATCCTTGGTCAGAACCTTGCAGTCAAATTATAACACTTGTTTCTGCCTATCACAAAAATATGGGACATGGACTTTCACAATTATTTGAAAATGTTGGGAGTAGGGAGACATAGAAGTAGACATGCATAGGTAATTAGCAATGTTTCCTACTTTCTTGGAACTTAAAAGAAATAATTAGGCCACTCTAAGAGTTTGCCGTATGCACAGATGCAGATAACACTTGCTCTATATGTAGGGGTAGAACTAAAGTTCTAGGTACTTACTAAAGGGATAGAACTAAAACATGTAAAGTATAATCTGGATAAAGGTAATAGAGAAACAGAAATTCTAAGGTTGGATTGTTAGATGATAAAATGCACATTGCTTTCTTACAAATGTAGCAGAAATAATTATTTCATGTGACCATAACAAATAAGTATATGTTTATTTTCAACTATTGTTCTGCTAGCAATCAGCCAAATTAGAGTTATAAGAAAAAGTTGACAATCAGCAATCACACAGAAGTTAATATATTGCTATAAGCTTATTAACATACTTTCTAAACTGAGTGATTAGAGTTCATTAAATGATTAAATAGCAAAAAAAATTCACTAATAGACTCATAAACCTGTTAATATTTTTAAAAGTTCATATTGCATTATGAAATGGGATTATAATTTACCTTAATATTGTTATTTTACATAAAGAAGTTATTTTGAATACTAGGTAAAAGTACTTTGTGATGTTATCTAAGGATGAAGTGATAATTAATACATGTTAAATATTATCTTAGAAAAGACCACATCCTAAAATGAGAATTCTAAGATTTGACTTGTTATCTCACATATAAGGAGTAGGTAATATCAACAAAAATGAAACTGGGTTATCCAAGAAACAGGTTGATTATTACTCTATTAGCATTTGTTGTCACCTGAAAAACTGTATGTGATTGAAAACATACTTACTTTAAAAAAATGCATAGTAGAGTTATTCAGAGAGATTTTCAAGGGACTTTGATTTCAACTTTTCTTCCTCTGCCTCTCAATTTGGTTCAACCTTCCCATAATTTATTCATTGTTTTAAAATCAATGCACTTCCTTCTTTCCTTCCATATTAAGCATAATTCATTTATTTGTTTATATCTTTTATTTATTCATTTTTTTACTGTTATTACTGATTCTCTCAATATCTGAACCTATACTCTAAAACAAGTCTTAACCAGGTAGTACAGACAAAGTAGTATCTCTTATTTTAAAAAATGGAAAAAAAAATTTCTCATCACCTTTTTGGCTATTTGCAATGCTGTTTTCTCATCAACCACCTTATACCCCTTCTATCCCTTCTTTCTACTCCCTCTTAACACTAGAAACCTCACTTTCATTATTAGTGTCTGCTAGATTGTTTACTGAACCATCTGCTATATATATATATATATATATATATACACACACACATATGTATATATACAAGTGAGAAAGTGATATATATAATTATATATATATATATATATATATATATATATGCCAAATCTTTTTCTTTGTCTTTCTCACTTGCTTTATTGCACACAATCCCCCTGACCTCCTTTCATTTGCTAAGACTCTTGATCCCTAGAGTGATGTTAACTTGTTTGTTTGAAACAACAGACACAGACACGTTATAATCTGTGAATGGATCACAGTATTCAAATCCCATGAATAAGTACATATCAGGTCAATTATTTTTCTTAAATTACAAAATTATCTAAATTAAATATATTCCCTACAGGAACATGAGGTGCTTAAAGCCTTGCTTACCTAACACTCACTAGCAAAATGTCTATCAATCACTGCAAGACACGTTTTTGTGTACTTTTGAAACTATGAAATATAAATATACCTGAAAAATAGAAGCACAAGAACCTGAAGTTGTATATTCTTTCAGAATAATCAGTATTCTATATGTTGAGTCATATTCTTTTATAGATTAAAACTTGCTTTTCCAGGAATACTGTTCATTGTAAGGGAAGGAGAATATTCATGAAATTTTCAAGTGTTTTTCAAGTGGTGCTATCATTCTGTTCTGAAAGAGTTGCTGTGATAATATCACTTAAGTAAGGATGTAGTGATGGATCTACTTTTCCCATTAACAGTAATAGGAATAGACCTTTTAAAATGGATACATAAAAAAGAATAGCCTGAATGTTCCTAAAATAATAACATTCCCCAAGTAATTTATAGTAGTCTTATCAAATCAATAAACCAAGAGCAACTACAATCTTTGGAAAATAAAATCACACCTGTCCATTTCTACAGAATTCTAGGAGTTCAAATTCTGAAAAAGCACTTAAATATTAGATCTTCTTTAACCTATATTCAAAAGCAAAACTATTTGAATTTTTGAAACACATAAATACTGCCAGCTGTTATTTACACTATTCCCTATTTACACTTCTCCCTACACAGATAGCTGTTTTATTTAAATTAGAATCCTCTGTGAACATTGCATTTCTGTTCTATAGATAATCCTATCAAACACTATCAGCAGGACCACACCTGGCTAATTATTGCAAACATACGGGATCTCTGCAGTCACAGTATCATCTCACGTGTTTCACGTTTTTCAAAAGCACATCATCTGCTGGCCAACTATCATCATACTCCCCCCTCACCTAATACCATTCTCACCAGTATAAATTAGTTTCTTTATGATATTCATGGTTTCTAGAAGTGCATTTAAAAAAAAAAACTAAGTCTCCTATTTTTAAGTTTATCATTAAGATAGTGAGGAGAAGCTAGAACTTATTCTTCATTACAATTTTCTCTTTCTCTTATTTTTAGTTTAACTACAAAGTTGACATGAGCAGAAACAATTTTCTCTTTCTCTTATTTTTAGTTTAACTACAAAGTTGACATGAACAGAAACTAGGTCCTAGGCACTACTGTATTCATAACTTCTCACATTGTGGGATATAATATTAGTCATAAATTCATACAAGTTGATTGAAAGAAAACATAGTCAAATGACAAAATTAGAAACTAAATAATCACAAAAGTGAAGTTAATGGACTTGGATGAACTATTTAATTTTTGAATATTTCTCATTTGTCAAACAATATGAATAGACTTTTGTCCTTACATTAGAAACTGTGACTTTGTCCTAAAAGAAAAGTCCAACTTTTTAGGATCTTTAGCATTTCCTGGAAATAGCAAAACCTATAGTACATGAACTTTACATTTTTCAATTTAGTCAAAATAGTATCATAATATGTATATAGTTCAATTACCACTCAACACAGAAATAATGTCCGTTCTCCATTTTGTGTGACAATATTAGATTACTTAAACAATTAATTATAAGGACAAGCAATATTGCAAAATAAAATTTTTACATCTTGTCATATCACAGTCAATGTAGCTAACATAAATATCTATTATCTGCCTATTCTATCTAGGCATTGATCAGGAAGACAAGCTCTCATTTAGCTCCTAGAACAATAGCTCTCAAAACTGCTCAAACAGGACATCAGAAATCTTTATATTCTTAATAATTATTGAAAGCACCAAATAACTTTCATTTATAGGAATTCTATCAATATTTACCATATTAGAGATTAAAGCGGGTTTAATGAAGAAAAGGCAAAATGACAGACTAGATCCTGCAAGTTCTTGGGAGATCCTGGAGTTGCCTGTCCCACAAATACAGCAAATCAACAAAGGATGAACCACCTTTGAACAAGAAACTAGAGATTCCATGATCAGCCTCTGCAAGGAAGAAACAGAAACCACTGAAAAGGCAGAAAGGCCTAAGACAGAAGCCTGGTAGAAACTATAGGAAGCATCAGGCCCTAAGAGTAGAAAGGCTATTTGGAGCACAGAGACAACCTTAGAGACCGACAGACTTGTGTTAATGTTTGGCGCATAGTACTTGGGAGCTGTAACAGAGAGGGGAATGAATTTCCCAGGGGTACCAAAGAGGAGCTTTCCATCTTCCTTGGGGTTACAGCAGAACCCAGGATCAAAGATCTATGAAAAGGGCACAAACTTATCGGAGGAAACTACATCTGTTGAAACTAAAACTTTGGTGTGAAAAATCAGAGGGCAGGTACAGTGTCTCCTTATCCAAAGACTGATAAATGCCACTCATAGGAGCCCTTAGTCTTAGTGATTCTTGCAAAGGCAGATGCCAAACTGAAATCAGATAGGGAGATATGGTCAGAGGGTCAGTCACCTAGCCTCCTCATCTGGAAATTGTAAGATTTACAACTAGTCCTCCAGGGAGGAGGGCTATCTTGTTCTACAGTGCTGCTTGTTCTTGGACTCGCAGGGAAACAGCTATGGATCTTCCTGGGAGGAACAGATGAATATAGTTCCTTTCTGAGGTTTTCACACAGCAAAGGCTTGCAGTTCATGGGAAGCACCCACCCCATTCCATCATAACCCCATACAACTATCTACCCTTACCCACTGTGACTGCCAGGCATGATTCCTCCGGGAATCACCTGAGAAAAGGTTTATTTCTGAACCCTATTCATAGAAAATGTCTCTCTTGCTGTAGACCAAACCCTGTAGATCAGCAGAATGTACCCAACCCCCATCTGAGCTCTGCAGGATGCTGGGCAACATACTGGTCACTGAGACAGCTCCAATCCTGGTGCCTGCTGCCACCCCAGGTATTCTCCCTTGTCTGTGCCTCAGGGAAAAGTCTGTGTTAAGTTTACTGAGATCATAGCTGGAATGAACCTCAGGGATCAGCTGTAGCCTGAGGCTTAGAGGAAAGCTCTGCTGGGGGGGATTTGCTGAGAGCAAACAGTCCTCTGACTGTGATTGTCATCTCTCCCAGAGCTCAAGCAACAGCAGAGAGGCTTAGGGCCTAAGCACTCTTGAGCAGCAACCTCCTCAGCTCTCACCTTTTTGACCTTCACCCCATAAACTGGATTCTTGTGTCATCAACTATGTGGGTTGTTGAACACCATCCATTCTGATTGGTGATGAGGCTTACAACAATAGTAGAACAGAAAGCACACATTCAAGGTCAAGGGCCCAGGTCAATAATCTGTGGTTATCAAGTCTATCCCAAGAGTCTATCATAACACAGAGTAGGTATGCAGGACAGGGTCTAATGCTGGAGAATTCCAAGAATAAGTTTGTAAAAAGACCATTATTGACTTGAACCTGAGGGTCCCTATATAGAATATTTGAATATTTGGGACGCAAATGGACAAGAAGACCCAGAAAAATCACCTGTATATTGTGATATATGAGGCTATGATTTATAGCCTGAGGAGGTGATGTTTGAATGAACTGCTTATCCTTTCCCAGGGCAAAAACCAAGATAACTATACTTTGAGCTAATCAAAACATAATGGCCTGGAATACAATAACAGGAATTGAATACCCTAAGGTAAATCTCCATATTTTAAAAGTAGACAGAACAAATCCTGCTTTATGACCCTAATTGTTAATCTTCATCCATGGTTTCATCTAGTAAGAACTACAACACTGAGATTGAGGCTGGAATGAAATCACACTAGACATTTGGCCAAGGAGTTGGCATAGGAGCAGAGATCAATGTGAATGTCCACCTCACAACTACACACCTGCAGCACAGTTGGAAATACAAACCTTGCTACTCACTGGAGGTCCTCTGGTTACTTCCTACCTATTTCCTTACCAGCATCAGCACACTGGCAATCTGAACAATAGAAAGCCATCAATCCATGAAATAATGTATACCCAAAGATCTTAAGGGGGGGGGGGGACAATTAGAACTACATCCAGCATATTTTAGAAGGGAAAGATGGGGAAGAAAAGACTTCTACCACAAGTCACAAAAATTGGACTGGGGAAAAAAATCCACAAAAACTAAAATCAATGACAGATGAATATATCACAACTGAGAAACACTGAGAGGTGTCTCAGTAGAGTTCAGATATTCCTGAACAGGAGGAGTTCAAGGTAATATTGTAGCCATGACTGTTGAATTCAGACAAACAACAGAAGATGTAAAGCAGGAACATAATAAACACCAAGAAACTATGAAACTGCTACAACTAGAACTAATGGATATTAAAAAATACTAAAATGGAATTTAAATGAGTAAGAGACATACTCAACAGCAGACAAAGGTAATTGAGAAAATTAGAGAAATTGAAAGCATGGTGGCAGAGAAAACACAAACAATAACAAATAGGAAAAAAAGACTCAATAAAATGAAAACAATGTAAAAGCTCTTTGGGATACCTGAAAAGAAAAATAGAAACACAAGAGAAAGGCACAAGCAAAATTTTTAAAGAAATAATTTATAAGAATCCATTTAATTAGAGAAATTATAGAGATGTTCTGATGTAAATGGCCCAAAGAGTTGTAACCAATGAAAGTAAAATGAGCCCCATAACAAGGACAGCAACAGCATTATAGGCAAAAACTGTAAACTATAAGGAAACAGCTATTATAACATCTGCATACTTTTCAGTATTAACCTTATAGGCAATAAAGGAATAGCAGTACATCTTTAAAATACTTGAAGGTTAAAATTTCCAGCCTGGAATATTTTGCTATGCATGAATATCATTCAAGACACAAGAAGAGGTGAGAAACAGCTCTGAAAAGCAAAATCAAAAATTGTTTATTAACACCAAGTCAGAAAGGACAGAAGCACTAAAGGAACTATGAGAATGCAACAGAAAATATAAACAAATAGAAGGTAACAGGCATCTGTTGGGTAACCATCCCACTTTTACCGCCAATTGTAGGGGAGGCATCAGGCCCACCAATCTTCATAAGTTCTTTATTGGTTCAACCAGTTATACAGACACACCAGGTAGGACAGGGCCAGGACCAGGGGAAGTGGGAGGCAGGAGATGACCATCATTGCCCAGGAATCTCCACATTCTATCTTCTCTCTGCGACCCTTTTTCCCTTCTCTCCTAAGCCCAGGTGTTCATACTTATACATTCATACACCCACTAGACTGCATGATCATGGGAAAGATGCAGGTGTTGGTTCAACAGGCTAATGGAGGAAAAAGTCTGACTAACTCATGTACGCTACACCATCTATATACTGGACAATGAGGAAGAGGTGGAAAGTAAAAATGTAGACTACCAGAATGAGTTAGCAATGGTATCATACAATGAAACACAAAAATAATTCATCATATACCCACCACAGCAGAATTTTCAAAAAAAAAAAATTAACAACTGTATCACATAAAACAATGGAAATGGAACCCAAATAAAACATAAAAAGAAACTGTCAAAATAAAAAGATGAAGAAAAATTTTAGAAGTAAAAAATGGCAATAAGCACTTATGTTTCAACAATCACCTTAAGTGAAAATGGATTGAATTTACCAGTTAAAGGTACCAAGTGGCCACCTAAATATCAAAACAAAGTCTAATCATCCTTTGTTTACAGAAAATCCATCTTACCAGCAAAAACAAGCACAAAGAACTAAATATGAGAGGACAACCTTATAAGCAAAGTTAATCAAAAAACCAGAAATAACTATATGCATAGCCGGTAAAATTTTAATTAAGAAAAATAATAAGAAATGGAAACATATGATCCATTGACATGGGAAGTGGAATTTCAATGGTCAAACCTCAAATAGCTCTAGATAGTAATTTGGTACCAATAAGATTGCAGTTTTGGGGGGAAACTGAAAATTCACAAGCAACTTTTTTTAAGCAACCACAAGAAAAGGAGTCTAATATCTGACTAGAGAAGAATATTTCATGTGACATGATAAGAAAAGGATAGAGCCCTGGACACCCAGGAATAAAGAGGAAAACCATACCAGTGCATGAGGGGAAAAAATCATTTATTTTCTCTCTGATAAATTGACAACATTTTATCTATGAGATTTCCAAGTGGCCAAGTGTGGTTATATTTGAAGATTGATTCGGGGGGAGGAGGGCAGAAAAGACTTGCTATATATTTAGTCATTAATGAGAAATCAAGAGATCCCTAGGAGATGAGAAATTGGCAGTATGTAAAATTGAGGGTTCTCAATGTCATTTGGCAAGCACAAAATTAATGATATTTTATGTTAATTAATGTATTAATATAAATCTGTGATAAAAGAACCTGTCTCTGAGCTATATTTAATTATTCTCAACAGTATTATAAAGGATGATGATATGCAAACTCAGCAATATTCCTTGAAACTAATTGCATAGAGAAATTTTTCTAAGAATGTAGTGACAGACATTGTATTGTTGCAACTGCTAGAATGTCCTTTATTTTTTAAAGTTGAACTATACAATAAATGAAAGATTATATTTTTAAAAAGGCTATTCTTCCTGATAGTATACTTTCATAACAATTATTATAATGGTTTAAAATATCTGATCATTTTATATCAGCATGTGGTAATAACATTAAATATTGAAAAGTATGTGCTAGCCACTGTACTAAATCCTGTACAAATACTAGTTTATTCAGTTTTCACAGGACATCTAAAAGGTTAGTTCTTGGACTATGCCTATTTTAGAGATGATAAGAAGAAAACCTCAGAAAAATTAAATCATTTGCCTATGTCCCTCAGGTAATACACAATAAGGCTAAAATTTGAATGCATGTAAGTTTATATTTCTAACTACATTGTGCTGCAAATTGATGATACTGAAGTAGAAGAATCAGCCATTATTTTAGGAAATCAAGTTGACCTTTTTGGTTCCTGTGCTGTCCATATACTCCCTGCTTGGTGCTATCAATTTTTCTTAATGGAACCTTTTTTCTGTTTCTTTTCTTTCTTTCCTTTTTTTTTTTTCAGATTGTAATATGCAGTTTTTATCCAATGGACTTAGAATTTTTAGAAAACCTAAAGATCAAGGTTTGTTAAGAACTTTAGGCCAGCATCTATGTATGCTTCTTGCTCTTTTAGAGGTCAAAAAATGAGAGAGAGATATAAGAACCAAGAGAGAAAGCACAGAATATTGCTGATACTTGACATCAGGAAAATAGAAAGGTTGAATCTAACCTCCAAGGAGATTAGTTACTTTCCCTGGTTCTCTTTTCCTTCAGTAATATATGGTAATTCCAAGTCACACTCCTGGCTCTGTAAAATAATCTAATTAAACTAGATAGTAATAACGATCTTGGTGGTGATAATAAAACCAACAATGCTATAGTTTATAATAATAATCAGTTGTATATTATATTTTTCTGTGTCCACACATAATGAGACAAAGGATTCTCATATTATTTCCATGTAATGCTTTCCATTAAAAGGTACAGTTATGATAAACAAATTATAGATGAGAAAACTAAGGCACGGAGAAGTTAAGAAATCTGTCTAATACCAAATAATTAGTGAGTGGCAGAACCACAGTTACATGCTGATTCTAGAATCTTTCATTTTTGTCTACTATGCAATGTTGATTTAAACCAGCTCTGTTCCAGTAATAAAATAAAAATTTGGGCTATACTATTTTGTAGGGATATGCTTTCCCTTTCTTATTCTCTAATTTCTCAACTTAAAACGAAAACATTGTGTATTAATAATCATTGCGATTTCAACATATGACTTTTTTTAACTGCAATATCTAGTGTTTAGAATTTGGCAAAGAAATGATTGCACAGATAGAACAGTAAAATTAGCATACATAGACACTAAAGAATGAACATATAACAGTAATGTTTGGCACACCAAGAATTTTGCAGCAAATATTTGCTTTGATAACATGAATCAACACAAATGTTCTATTCTCTGATTTGTAGACACTCTTGGGCGATATCCCAAGAGACTGAAATTCACACTCCTTTATCACAGAGTAGAGTATGTCTTTAAGAACAGGTAAAATTTCTAAAAAAAATTAAAGGCATTCATTCACTGGGAAAATACTAGTACCTACCATTTGTCAGTAAAAATTGTAGTAAGTAAACATGCAAATAAAAAATGGGGAATATATGGAGTCCAGAAACAGAAATATAAAGATAATTGATTTAGTTTTTCTTAACCACATTCTTCTATTACAATGACGTAAAAGTTCCAGCAGATGGTGCCATCAAAATAGACCCCTATTTTTACATTTGCACTACCACATATATAAACAAATATACATTTGCAAAATCTAGGTTGAATGCCCTATGACCAGTTTCAATTTGCATTTTGGTTTGTTTTGCTTTCACTTTGTCTAGGTTTTTTGAATTTCTCTTTGAAACAGTCATGAAGTGTAGTTACAGTCAAGAGATTGCAGCAAACAAAACATGAGGTTAAACTTTGATAAAGAATTTTATTCTGCTTTGTAAAAAAAAATATGACTATAAACATAAAATAGATTAATGGAATTCAAAATCTCTATGTACCCATTGTCATCTATTTTCTTGCCTCTCAATGCAACTAATGTAGAAATATAGTCTTTGGGTAACTTTAATGTAGTAATTATTGGAACCAATGTTGTATACAGACAACAGGTTCTCTTCTTCATCTTAATATCTATACATAAATTACAAAATAATAATGTGTTTTAAAAACAGCATTTGATTTGCAGAAAGTTTTATACTGAATCACATTATACAGTGCTTTCTATTGCAACTTAATAAAATTTGATCTTTCAAAATTGTATGTAATATTTCAGCCATGTTTACAGATTAAAATAAGACATTTGCTTTTGCTTTGTGATTTTAAAAATATTTTTAGTATATGATCTTATAAAATCATATATACAGTTATAGGAAAATAGAGAAAAGGGGGGGAAATTATACCAAAGAGTTACACTACATTTCATCATCAATCCACAGAAAATCACTCCTCTTGTTTTGTTTGATTTTGTTTTTTAAATACCTTTATTGTTTCACAATACAGGATTTCTCCCCCCAGGAGCAGTCACTATCATTTCCCCACCACCATTAATGGCCACAATCTTCCACTATTCTCTATTATGATCTCCTCCCCCATTCCTTCCTTTCTCTCTTAGCCCTCACACCACACTCTCCTCTCCAGAATATCTCAGTTCTAGAGTCTGCTTTCAATGGTCAGTCTTATGTTTGCCTTTGTCTGATTTTTGTATCAGGTTAATCTAAAGTCCAGTATTTATCTTTCTCCTTCTTCACTTCCCTTTGATTAATCCCTTCCGTTTCCAACAATGTTGCCACAACTGACCTCAGTTTATCCCTTTTTTTTCTTTTAATGATCAAAAAACTTAGCCATGTTAATTTCTTATTCATACTAAAAATGCTAGTTTTCATTTTTAGACCCTCAACATGACTCTAATCATCTTACTTTAAGGACCTCTTATTGCCTAATACTTATTTATTAAAAATTCCTTTAATATGACTAATTTTCATAACTCATTTAATGTACTAACAATTGCAAGGCATTCTAGCTGAGCTTACATTATATTTGTGGTTGCTTATAATAGTAGCAAAAAAATGGTAAAAGAATCTTTTGATTTAAGGGGCCCAGAACACTTGTAATTTTTAAGCCTTCATTTTGTTATTTGTAGATAACCCTCAAATTGAGAGCCAATCTGTAAACCCTCACTCACAAATGGAGCAAATGTGATCATTTCCATATTCTAATCATTTGTCCTTGTTGTTCAATTTGACTGCATGTGCTTCATATTCAGTGTGCTTTCACTGACTGCTATTAGGGAAATGTTCAGCAGCCTCACAACAAACTGCTTCCTAATTAACCTATGATCTTAATTCTGCAATCTCAGCCACTTTGACTTAAGCAACTGCGCAAAATATGCCTAGATGGAATATGTAAATTGAAACAATTTAAAAGGTTCATATAGACAAACATGTATCAGATACAATATATGTAGTAATAAAAAAATCTGAATTATCACATGTAAAATGAAAATAGAAACATCCTTTTAAAACTAAAAGCAATTTTTATGTGCTGCAAATCTTTGTTTCCAAGGCATCTAACATCATGATTAGCTATGCATATTTGGCTCATACAGACAAGCAAGTGTGGACCCTCATATACATAAGCTACATAAACTACTCTGTGACAGCAACAGATATAAAATATATGTCTATCAACCACTTTGAATTTACCCTATGATGTGTTACAACTGACTACAGAATCAAAACTGAAAGATGAAAGATTTTGCTGTTTTGTTAAATAGCTCATAGTGTCACAAGTATCTATTTTTAAAAAGTGACAAAAGTATATATAAAAAAAAGAAAACAAATTATTAAGTAGTATATTTTATCACTTTTAGAAAACAAAGAACTCAACATTCATAATGAATTAATAGGACAATATCACCTAGAAAAAGTACTTTTTTGTGTGTCTTTATTTTTTCCTAACCCAAGTATTTTGTTTGGAAAAGACAACACTGTATTCACATGATAATGAAACCAGAGGTTGAACTCTAAAATGTTATTTTTGATATAAATTTTTATTGGAATTACTTTTATCAGGTTTTTATAAGAAGGAATTTGTTTGCAGCAAAAATATTTAAACAATTCTGATATAAAAAAGATAAAGTAGAAACTATATACCAAATACATGTAACTGTTCTGTTTTCTTCATTTTTTACATTTACATCATTTCATAGTTGTCTTGATGCAGCTATATATAATAGAAAAAATATATATACCCTATATACATTATTTTGAGCAATATTTATTCATATATAACAATGAATCTCTACTGTATTTTAGTAGACTCAATTTAACAACACTAGAAAATTGTGAATATGTGTGCATATTCACATAACTAAAGGAATACCCTAAATGATTTATGGCTTAAGCAGTTCATGTTTATTTAGACATTTATAAATGACTTATTTAAAATATATTAGTTTTAGTATATATGTTAGCTATACTAAAATAAATTTTAAAACATATTAACATTAGTATATAATTTAATGCATGTATTATAGGAAAATAAACTATATTAAATTATATTAATCATATAATTATATATAATATATTTATATATATTTTATATAATCATATCAAATTAAACAGACAAAAACATATTCAACTTTGCTATCACTAAGCCTAGTATTATTTCTGCCTTAGTATAATACAACTTTCAAATCTCTGCTCTTTGCTTTAAAGCCTGGAAGACCCTTTCACCCCTTTTGAAATACCTACTTCCCTCTGCCTACACTCAGCAGATATCAGTGTTGCTCAACATCAAGCCAAGATTCAATCTGCTTTTGCATTAGCTCCAGATTCTACATGGAAGTAATTTCAGTTTTTTATGTTCAGGGTATTCCTTTACTTTCCACCCCGTAACTGGACTTCAGATCCCTGGAACATGATCCTACAGGGTTATATTCAGTCCTGATTTGCTCTTAGCGGTATTTTCCCCACTGAAAGCCAACATGTCATCATTTCCACAGAATTATGCAAGATTGGACCCTCAGAATCATGCTAATATGATAATGGTGTTTGGCATGACTCATTCACATGGGACAAATTCTCGGTTCTGAGAGATATACCATTTACACTCAAATATTGGTTTTAAATCATATATGTAATTGTACTTGTCAGTGTTCCCAGTGTATTATCATTTTCTGTTTATAGAACCTAAGAGTGGTGGAAATGATAGCACTTGTCTCAAACTCCTTCTCCTCTCCCCAACAACACCCCTCCACCCCAGTTCACTGGTTATTGGTTATTTCAGTTCCTCCACATTAGAGAATCCTCCTTGGCTAACCATGCCCAGTTCCTGCAAAACCTGGAAATTTTGAGGTTACTGTTCTGTATTTCCCAATAATGCCCATTCTTCTCTTGGTCTTATACAAAACCTGAGGGGGGAATAATCATTTTTTTGTATAGATAGTACTATTCTTACTCCACCCATGGCTCCTTGATGAACTCTTTCTTGTGTGCTAGTGTGCAGAGAAGGAAGCTCAAAGAGTGCTGAAGGAAGCATTAAAAGAGACCACATTTTGGTAATGCAGAGATTATAGCTAACAGAATTCAAGAGAAGTATTGGAGAACTTGCTATTCCACATTTACACTATAAAGTTTTAAGTGATAAATTTAATGTGACCAGAAAACAACATATATTCCCATTTCACTGGTTACTCTACAAACAAGTTGCATTTGTGGCCATTATTAATGAAACACAATGACAATCACAGAAAGAGTTATTGGAAGCTGGTTTTCACAGGAGGCACAATGGATGATGGATGATGCTGTATCATGAGTAATGACGTGACCAGGTTTAAATAAATGGTATGAGAGAACTGCAGAGGCAAGATCTGCATTATTTCAATGCAGTTTCCCAAGAGTCTTGTAAGAAATAATAATATTGCTACTTTTTTCATGTGGTGAGAGAGAGGAATTAGCTAATGCGCAATTGACAATAAAGAACATGAAGAAATAGTTTCTGATACAGAAGAGGAAGAAATGGTCACTAAATAAAGTGAAGAATCTTCACATCTACTGATACAATAATTGTTCAATATTTTAGTGTGTTTTTCTATTCCCTGTGTTTGTTTATAAATTATGACAAACTATACCTCCCAGTGGCTCAGAAATTTTGCAATCCATTTTTAATTAAATGATCAATATAATTAGGAGCCCCTATGAAACATTATGACTAGGGTCCACATACCCTAGGGGTGAACCTGCCACATTAACAAGCTTCACATGTCATTTGTCTATTAAAGTTAAAAAAAATTAATTTGCATGGAATATTAGGCTTTAGTTATATGTTGCTACATAGTAAATGCCCCCAAACTTAGCAGCTTAAACAACAATCATTTATCATTTCAACAGTTCCGGAAGGTCAGAAATATGAGAATGTCTAACTGATTGGGTATGGCTCAGGGTAATAAAATATAGTCAAGTTGTTTCATGATGTGAACCTCTCCGCAGGGTTGTGCACCCATGTCAGCCAGAGTGTCCCAAAGAAAGTGCTCTAGAAAAATGAACATGTTCAAGACAAGCCTTGATATATCTTAATCTCAGAAGTGACATCCCATTTTGACAATATTCTGTTTTTTTACGATCAAATTGCCGAGTCCAGCTTACATTCAACAGAGAAAGAGCAAACGTACTTCTTGATTGGAAGATCACCATGGCATATATACATATTTTTTCCAAGTATAGTTAGGCATAACTGACAAAATAACATTGTATATATTTAAAGTATGCACATGATGATTGGATATACACATATATTGTGAAAGGATTACTGCAATCAAGTTAATCAACACTTTCTTTACCTCATCTCACATAGCTATTTTTATGTGTTTTTGTGGTAAGAATGTTTCCAAAATTTACTGCATGTGTATATATTATAGTGTATACATACACATTATATGAGACACATACAAGATACATTTTAAATGCCACATAACCCATGTATTCTCTAAAAATGATTAGGTAATTGCCATTTAATATTGATTAAAAATAGCAAAAATCATTAAGGACATATGGCATCTCAGTGTTGGAATATTTTTCCTTTTACATTTTCTGAAGTTTTGAATGGAATCTATTTAAAAATTATGCAAGTAGACAAACACTCATATTGATAAACTCTAGTATTGTTCCATAGCTTTATATAAATTAAGGATTTTCAACTAATATAATGATTTTTATAAAGAAGTATATTTATTATTCATATAAATTTATGAAGTAATAATTGCATTTTATTCATATATTTCACCAAAAATAATTTTATAATATTTTCAATTCTAATAGAATATGATTTTAGTAGAATACACATTATAATTTTGCAGTTTGAATATATTTTGGAAATTATCATAGCCAAATATAAATAAATATAATATAATCAGTTCAAGAAATTAGTTCAAGTCAATTAGAATTATTCTGAACAATTGCCCAACTCTCAAACTACATTACCCTTAGATTTTTACATTGTGATAAAAATCACAATGAAGTAAATAGCATGTAACCAAGTAGTTTTTGAAGTATACATTCTGATTAGTTATATTAACAAAAATATTTACTCTCATTTTGTTTAGCACTACCAAGCTTCTCAGTGTTTTTCTTTCATTGACATTTATCAATTTTTAATTTCTATGCTTCATATGCTATACCTTGGCAGCTTGTCTTCATCAACAATTAGGTCATTTCCCTGAATTTGCACCTTTAAAATTAAAGAACCAGCACCTTTCAATCTTTTGGACAGTTTCCTGCTACTAAAATTATTGAGGTTACTTTTGGGTTTTGCTTTTTTGGCTTTGACTTATGTGCTTATCCATGTAAGTCAATCAGGAAATCTGAAAGGCTTTATAATCTAATTTATTATTTTCCCTAGTGTTAAAGGAATATCAATCCATATGTTCATATAAAATTCTATGCGCACTTAGCAAGCCTCATATCAAGTACTTAGAGACTCAAGGGAATTTGGAGATGACTGCTCTTTGGAAGATGTAAGTCACCTACCCTTGAATAGAGATCATGCAAAAGTGTACAGGCAATACACCAGGACACCCCACTGTTTCTTTCCTAATTCCTGTCCAAATGGACTATGGATTGAAATATGAACTTTAGTGAGTATTAAATATGCATTAATAACTATCTCGACCAAAGTTTATTGGGTATTTTTGTAGCCTTTCTAGTTTTTCTATAGAAAAGAGGAAAAATAACTTGGATTAAAATCGTTGGGCAAGTCAACAATGATCCTTCACATTTCACTTACATTTCACTTAGAGCATATACTCTGCTAAGTTCATACAATTGTTACTAAAACTTATTAAAAGGTATTTCAGAAATCAGAGAATTCTGACTCCTACACTGCCATATATAACTATCCTGTGCAAAAATAATATAAAGTTTAAAAGAAATTAGTATCCAAAAGTACCAAAGCAAGAGAGGGAGAATACCAACCATAGGCATACCCTGACCTCAAAGTTATAATTATAAAACAATTGTAAAAATAGCATTATGTAGGAAGAGGACTTTTTTCTCTCAAAATTCCAATGTTCATATATAGACATAAGAAAACTGTCAGATTCAGTTTGCAAATTTAGTCATGCATAAACCCAAAAACTCATGGAGCTTCAGCTATATGATGGGAAGGTCAGGGAAGCACGGGGTTATCATGCCACATTCATTACAACTTACCTGACCTACTAACTGCTTTCTACTCCATTGGACACAAAGCTCATGTTTTTGTGTTTATTTATAAATGACTTGGGCTTTTAGTGGTACACAAGCAAACAAAATTGATAAGAGTATTCTATCAAAAGTCAAGGAGGAAAATAGCCTCTTTGTTGAAGACTAAAGTGCAAATGTTCCAATTGCAAAATTGATATAAACCAATGATCATGCTAAATCTATGTTCTGTAATGTCTTGTAACATGGCGAACAAATAAACATATAAAAAATTAAGAAAATAAAAATTTCAATCTTGTCTGCAAATAATTTGAAAGAGAGCTCAAACTCTAAATAGCTCAAACTCTAAGTAGCTATTTTATGTTTGAACACAGAGATGCTTTAAAAAGTAATAAAACCATGTTTATTGTCATTCAGTTCACAGTTTAAGGTAAAACAGTTTTTCCACCTTATCAGTGTCTTACCTGTAAAGATAGTTACAGACCTGTAGACTTCTGTGTTGTAGAATTCAAAGATAAAGTTGTTTATGTTCTGATGGTAGCAAGTCTCAAAAGAGGCTGAAATCTATTTATTTGGAGACTAGTGCCGGACAGTATGTAACATAAGTTCTCAGAATGTGAAATTCTCTATCCAGGTATCATCCATCCATGAAGACTATCTCCTTCCCCCCAACCAAATCTTAATAATCTGGGAGGAAGTTATTAAAAGGTATTGCACAACAAATACTATGATAAAATGTGATATCGCAAACAGAGGCTATTTTCTTTTGACTATGGACAAATGAGAAAGATATTAGAACATATGGTAATAAACAATTAGATATCTGAGTTTTATAAGGTAGGTATATATTATCGAGCAAGAACAGAAATTATCTGTTCAAGAAAATATGACTTTGTTTTTTGAATTTAATATTTTTATTATTGCTTATGTAATCTTCTCTACCATTTTTTGTATTTATTAGGGAGTATTAAGTTCTCAAAACTATATTCTAAATTAACATTTTAATGAACCCATGTAATGTGGTAAAAGTTATTTTATTTTTTATCATAGATTTTTTTAGTTTGGAAAATGACTGAACTTAGTAAGATTAATATAGTATTTAAATAAAAAAATCTATGATTTGCTATCTTAACTGAAGTCAAAAGACCTTTTTTATATTTTTGAATATTGTTATGTCATATAGGCAACAAGAATTCACAGAGTATCTTTTAAAGTATTAGCAGTATAAGGCAAACAGGAGACCAGTAAGAAATTCTATGCTTGCAACAACTACTAATTGATTTGGTACTTATTAGTATTTATTATGAAAAATGTTTTTAAAATATTGAGCCCATAAATCATATTGGTAATGAAAGTAGTATGTCCTTTCAGTGTTTTATTTCAAATATACATATATATATACACATTTTTAATTTTAAAGTAGCACTGGACAATTAGCAGTGAAATGTATAAGGCATATGCGCATGTTTACAATTAATAGCACATACAGAAACATAATACTATAATGCAATCCTATTTCTATAAATAATATAATTAAATAATTTCTATTATCTTATTTTAAAAGGAAAAACAGATTTTTAAATGATGCTAAGTTAGAGCTGTATTGTTTTTTCTTGAGTTTTTAAAAAATAGAAAATATAAGATGGGGTAAGAAAAATACAAAAGCATTTCAAAGGGAAAAAAACTTATTGTTAATAAATGCCATTAACAGGGAGAAATGTCTTATTTAAACTGTTTCAGTCAACTTAAAAATCCATTTCTGAAAGTCAGAGTTCAATCAATCTACTCTTTTTGGCCACAAGACAGAGTTTGTTGCGAGCATGTGCAAGTTTTTCATAACACTAAACTATAAACCAATATATATTTCCAAAAATAGGAACATCTCTCATGTCCCCCAAAACAGAATTCTGTCATACCTGATACTGTTAGCTTTATAAAATGTGGGAGAAAAAAAACATGAGACTAGATTCTTTTTCAAACAAGATGCAATATTAGCTTTAGAGCATTTTCTGTCAGATCCATTCATCCGAGCTTGTCTGAAACATTATTGTGACTATATGAACTAAAATGAAATGTGTTTTCCCATTGCAGTCACATTGTGCTACTCAACACTTCTGATTCAAGTCCATCAAATACCTCTACACCACTTCCAGTGTGATTAGTAATTCATTTCTGCAATAGAGCTTTATTGCTGGTAACCCTTAGAAACTGCAGTAATAGAAAAAGATTTATTCTACCAAGTACTATTAAAATTCACTTCAGAATTATATACTAATCATACCATGCATAGACTAAATAGTAAATACATGTACCATAAATTCATCAGTAGATCTTTACATGGAGAAACAGAGCAGGAAAATTAGAGTAAAACTAAAGTTAAAAATGGTGTAAAACAAGCAAGGAACATTTAAAGATCCCACTGTAAGAAGTGATGGACAAATTCAGCATAGAATTAAGAAAAGTATTACACTGACATAGCTAACTGATGTAATTGTCTAGTTCTTGCTGGTTCTAGAGGCAACAGCATCAAAATACTTAGAGATATTTCATTCCCTCTACAGACAGACCAAACCCAAATCTGCAATTCATCAAATTCCCCATGTGCTTTTTAAGTATATTACAGTATGTGAAAGATATAGTGAGCAAGAAAAGAAATTGTTATGTTCTCTTCCTTTGTAGGGTCCTCTGACTTTAAAATAATTTTAAAACTCCTCTAGCCTAGCACAACTCATAAGGTCAAGCTTGTTTTGAAAAACATGTTAAAACAAATGCCAGTGTAACATTTCACTAGATTTTTTAATGCAACACACTGTGCCTTATTATCTGATGCATTTGAACCATAGTTCAATGGCTAAGTGAAGGAAAAATCCATATCATTATTTAAATATTTAGTGTAATATTAAACTACAATATGTATTTTAACAACTTTTGATGCAATTAAGAACTTCTTTGTGTATGGGTTTTGGACAAGAGTTTTTCACTTATTTTTCTACTAAAAATATGCCTGGGGTAACTTCTGATTTTGTTCTACATGTCAATGGAACTTAGAATTTATTTAGGTGAATCAATCATGTCTGCAAAAATTTTATAAATTCTTTTGAAATTGAAAAAATATTTTGCAGTTATATCAGTCATGCATGAATTCAACTGCAAACATTTCTGATGGAAAATAATATTGAGAAAATACAACTTTTCACATCCATACTTCATTTTTTATATACACTTCAAATTATGTAAATAGGAACTTAATTACAATAAAAAGATTAGAAAAAATACATTTGACACATGCTAGTAACATATGACTGCCTGGATGTACTAAAATATCATGCGTTTACCTGAAAGTAAATTTTAGTGTGTGTTGCAGGTTGAATTCCCTGGAAAAAACTAAATGGACATTAGCATGACATGATTGGTTTAACATGAAGACTGATTTCAAGGCAATGTTCAGGGATTGAAATTTATTAAAGAAGAAATGGAAGTAAGGATTAAATAGATGGAAAGTCTAGTCTGTAACATGACCTCAAAATGGAATCAACTCTTCAGGGAACTATGGAGTAGGGTAACACTTCAGAATGTCCTGAGTTGAGGAGCTGGGACTTAATCTTTATGCCCACATCAAGTCATCACTAGAACCAAGCAGAGCCACTGAGGCAGTTTTCTTTAGGCAAGGCACTACCTATAGAGAGTTCTGTACTAATAACTATCACAGTGGTTGGGAGATGCATTATTTATTTCTACAGAGGAGATCTGAGTGGCATACCCAGTGTCCACACAATAGGGATGGTAGTTGTTAATCTAGTTAAATGTCATAGTTAACTTGTCCTTATAAATAAGGAAAATAAACACAAAATCCAGAAGCCCACTAAATTGAATTGGTTAAGAATTATTTTACTGTGGTTATAGTACAAAGCAAAATAAAATTTAAAGATAAATTCAATCATGTTATATTTTGTTTTGAAATGAATTAAATTATGCATTTAGAAGATATAGCTACTTCTAAGATTTTCTTTTCTAAGTTTTGAAAATCTATCCATTTTTTTTTGCAAAAGAGCAGCATATTTCCCAGAATCAAAGTCTGAAACATGACCTTAACTCCTCATGTTTCAATAAACTGATATCAACGTATCTGAAAAGAAAATATTCAGTAAAAAGACTTTATATTAATCAGAAAAAATGTAATTTATAGAAAATGTTCAATTATGAATTTAAAATTTAATATTTAATTAAATTATATATATCCATGTTCTGAAAATCAATATCTACAAAATATTCTGAACATTTTCTTAAAAACTGTTGTTTAAAGTTTATGAGAAAAATACAAACTTCCATGCAAAAACAAGTTGTTTATTATAACAAATAGCTCCATACCAAGGTTTACACTTAGTAAAATGTCACTGAAAAGCTCACATATTGTTTTACTATGAATGTTGCTTTTAACAATGGTGAAAACACATTAGGAAAGAGTGCTTTTATATCTTTATAGTGCAATGGGTCTTCATAGATTCCTTAGATTCTATGTAACTGAAGAGGTAAATCACATTTTGGGAGCCTATGTGTGTATGTGTCCCAGAGAAATTCTACTGAGAGTTTTCCTAAAAATTATTGTTGTTTTTCTCTTGGTAAATAATTTAGAGACTTTAACAACACCACACAAAATCAATCTCTCTCCCTTTTTCTCTTCAGCTATTTAAACAAATGTTTAATCAATACCAAGTAATATAAGCACTTATCACAATGTGAGGTAAAGACAATTTAGGAAGGACCTTTTACTAGAGATCCTAAATATTTTTAATATGTATGAAAAAGTATCAACCCAATAAGCTCTTCCCACAGAAACTCAGATTTTTAGCAGCTGAGGCTAAAAATGATGTGAAATTTAATAACCTTAAGAATAACACTCGTCTGCTTTCTCAAGTCACAGTTTCTGTATCCAAATCATGAACTCTGTTTACAGTCCAGGTACAAAGAAAGTTCTGTGGAAAATGGGTACTTCAAGTACCTGGCAATAACACATGTTTATTAGGAAAGTATCCTAGGTTCTAAATATCCCTTGATCCCAATGAATTGGTGGTATGAGAACATAATACACATATAATCCTAAATTAATTTAGATGTGCTCTATAATTGAAACTAAATAAATTTTTATTAGAATTACACAAACCACAAAATGCAAACTCAATACATAGAGAAACAATTCTATTCAAGTAATAAGGAGTGTAGGAACTAGTAAAGACAAGCAGAATGAAAACTAAAATAATTAAATCATTGATTCAATAATTGAAACAGTGTATTTGTTCTTTGTGAGTTATAATAGATGATGTTTGCATAGTTGGTTAAGATTATATATTTATTCCTTTAACTTTAACATTACTAGAAAAGTAGGAGAAATCACAGGAAATGGAATAAATAGGCAGATTCCAAATGTCTGTGAGCTTTCCTCTAAGTGCAAAGTTGCTAAAGCCCAGGAGGTACATATAAGAGAATTCACATTTTGACCAAGGACTTTACACACTACATCGTGGTTGAAATAATGGCAAGAGAGACTCACATAATTTAGCTAAGGCAGGAGAAAGCATAGATAAGAAGTGTACTTTAGTTCATGAGTTGCATTATGGATTATGTTTCTAGTCTCTATTGATTTAGAGATGCAGTTGAGAATGTACTTGGCTTAATCACAATGCTTGTGTATAAGGACACATTTCTTATGAATCCCAATGGCAGGAAGGGCTTGTCTTCCCCTAACCAACTGATTTATTTTTAAATTAATGACTGTAACTACAGTTTGGAAATAGTTGTTTTTCTGTTTATTGCTTGTATTTGGAGGCAAGTTTTCTGCCCAACCCCAAAAGAGGAGATGATAGGCACATATTTTGTGAAGTAATGCTGTATACAATTTACCCACCTTGAATACCTTAAGACTTCATAGAAGAAAACAAAGGCAAAATACTGCACAGACTGGTTTCAGTGACCTCATTGAGAACTCAGAATGACAAAGGAAACCAAAGCAAAAATAAACACATGGCAACACATCAAACTAAAACATATCTGCACTGTGAAAGAAATTATCATTAAATTGAAGACAATTTACTGAAAGGAGAAAATATTTGTACATCATACATCTGACAAGGAACTAGTATCTAAGATCTACAAAAAACTCATAAAATTCAACAATCAGAAAAAAGATGACCCCAACAAAAAATAGGCAGATCTAAATAACACCCCTCTAAAGAAAACAAGCAAACATCCAAGAGGCATATGAAAACAATCTCATCATCACTTCTCATCAGAGAAATGCAAATCACTTCAACAAAGTAGGGGGAGGAAGGTGATAGGATTGTGGCACTGGATATTTGGCAGAACTTGAGTGAGGCATGCACACATATGAAGATATGAAATTATATCCCACAAATTACATAGTCATGTAAATGAGTGGTAAATCAACAAAACTTGAGAGGAATAGAACACCTGAAGATGTCATCTCACACCTGCAAGCATGGTCTATATCAACAAGACCAGGAAAGTGTTAGCAAATGTATACAGAAAAATAAATCCTCATGTACTCTTGGTGGGATTGTAGACTGGTACTTCCTAAATGGAAAACAGTGTGGAAGTTGCTAAAATCTTATAACTAGATCTACTATAAATCTATAAATCTGATAATAATTTTCCCAGGTGTTTATCCAAAGAACAAAACAAAACACTAATTAGAAGGGATATATATGTATTTCACTGTTCATCACAGCACTATTTATGAAAGCCCAGTTATGGAAGCAACCTACAGCCAAACAACAGATCAATGGGTTAAAAAAAATGTAAAATATTACTCAACTATAAAAATAGGTAAAATTTTCTATCTTGGATAGAATTGGAGGGAATTATGCTAAGTAAAGTAAGGAAGAAGAAAAATGACAAATACTGGATGATTTCATTTGTATATAGACTATAAAAGAAAAAAATAAAGGAACAAACACAAGTAAACCCAAACAAACCCTACTGAAGAATTTAGAGTTTACTTGGGGATGATGAGGATAGGAAGTTAAGGTAGAAGGGAGTCAACTATTCTATGGTGGACCATTATTGATGCTTTGATGGTAGGCATCATATTTCATACTTTAATACTTTCATACATCATATTTTGATGGTGTGGCAACATACTTTTAAAGAGGCATGAAACTGTATATCTAAATCATATACAGAGTTGTACATCAACGCTACCTAGAAAAAAGAAAAACAGCTATAAAAATAAAATAAAAATGGTTCTCTATGCTACAACTAAAAATGGTTGTCTATGTTACAAATGGTTTTCTGTTATAAAAATTTTTGTTATATGTTATAAAAATTTAATTATTTTAATTAAAAAGGAAAGATTCAGACCAGTTTGTATCATATATGTGAAGAAAAGGAAATAAAAACTATGTATCCACATTTGCATAAAACAACTTCAGAAGGACATATATGCAAGTAATAAAAATAATTCATTGTGGCAGTAGGTGATGGAAAGCAGGTATGTGAGTAGATTAACGGACTTTCACTGTTTAACTTTGAAACTTTGATTTTTGTCTCATATAAATTCATTCAAAAATAAAAGCTATACACAACACATATATATGTATAAATGGAATCACACACATATATTTCAAATAAAGTATCAGTGCCACGAGTAATTTCATGGTTTACAGGTCAAATAACTGAATCATAGGATTATTGAAATATCCAGTTTTATCCAATTAATGGTAGTAGAAATCAAAACGGATAAATTTCTTTTCTAAGCACTTAAGATACATTAATTTAATCCTCAAATGACCATATAAAATGGCTACTAGTATTTTTTCAACTTCACATAAAGGAAACAGAGGCACAGTCAAGTTAAATGAGAAGCGCCAGATCCTAAAGCAGAAAAATGACATCCTGGAAAACTGGCTTTACAGCACATATTTTGAAGCATTTTACTATTGTCAAGGTACTTCTACCACAAAACCCTAGTATTTTTCTCTGAAGGATGTTCAATTTATATGTTAAAATATGAACAATGAAAATCACATTTTTAGTCTCCATATTTTCTTAAAAACACTGAATCCACGGGTCATGCAGTTGCCAAAATATTGCTAATCCTAATTAGATGGAAGAAAAAAATTTTAAAAATCCCTTTAAAAATAATAATGGTTCTAACAATACAGCAGGCAGGAGGCTGGTGAGGGGTTGAGAAGACCTGGGCAATTCATCACCACATGACTCTGGTCATACTACACCTTTAAAATGAGCTCTCTGGTTGCTCCCATTTGACATTCCACACTTCCAAAATTCTGTAGGAGCAGTCACTTTCTCCAAAGCTGACACTGCAGAAGGACCTTTTCCAACACATTTTTCTAAAATATCCCCCAAAAGGACATCCTGTGAATTCCCACCAGGTCTATAGCTCCTTTAAGAAAGTAAGTTCCTAAAGTGAAGAGGTCACAGACCACCTGGTTCCTTAAAATCTAATCAGCAAATTTTCACTCTCTATTCATGAGAATGATTTCTAAGAGACTGGAACAGTGTGAGAGGTCAAAGCTGAGCCAGCCGCATCTCGGACTTAACTGAGTGTCCAGGTGGGAGAGAAAGCTGTGAGTTAGTTCTCCTGAGCTCTGCATTTCCTACTTTGCCAAATGACCTTAGAGAAAAATACTGTAAGCTACTTAAGAGTCCAGACTTTGAGTATTAAACCCCAGGTAAACTTCCGTTGCCTTTTAACAACATGGAAACACACACTTTAATTTTAAATTTAGAACAGCAAAGGAAACATCAACATTTGAGATGTTTGCAATTATTTATCTTTAAACATGTATTGCAAACCATGGAATCCAGAGTTTCATTTCATTATAAAGTGCTTTAATTAAATCCTCAGATCTAAAGATTTAAGTGTTTGTTCCAGCCAGTTGCCAAGTCATAACTGACACACATAGAGACAAGAGTTTAAAATGGGATTGCATGGTCAAAGCCAAAATTTAATGTCTGCTACTGAGCAGGATGCAGGACGCTGAATACTGCCATCTCAGCAGACGATAGCTTAACTGCCAAAGCCTGACAGAAAGACTGATTTTCTTTAAAGGCAAC
The DNA here is from genome assembly GCA_004024945.1 of Uropsilus gracilis. Taxonomy (NCBI): domain Eukaryota; kingdom Metazoa; phylum Chordata; class Mammalia; order Eulipotyphla; family Talpidae; genus Uropsilus; species Uropsilus gracilis. Next base: position 62,949 of record PVHY01008011.1, read on the forward strand.
TAAATATTTTAGGGGATTGTACTAGAATGAATTTGTAAAATATGTACAGCCTCTTTTCATTTTGAATTATAACGATTTATAGAACTCCATTCTGAATGCACTCCAAAAGGGGCCCAATATATATGTACAAATGCTGTAGGATTCGGTCTAAAGCCTTGATGCAAGAAATTTTGGAAAATCTTTGAATTTGCACTTACCACTTAATAACAGACATTTTTTTTATTTATCTTTAAAGCAATCCTAAATCAAAGGGATGACTGACCTTGCCTTACACAATTAAGAGCATTAAAATATAATAGTTAAAGGACAAAAAATTGGCTTGGCAGTATTTCAGAATAATTTTAGGAGTAGATTTAGGTAATTAGTTAAACTTAGCTTTTTTTGTTCATCTTAGTTAAAATTTGCCAAAAATACAAACAGGAACAACTATCTCAGTGCTTAAAGATATCAGGGTTATTAGCTACTATACCTTTATAAACAGGATGGGAAAGGGAGGAATGAGTATGAGAAAACATACCAAATTCTGTTAAATTCTGGTTTTAATATTTGTGTGAGTGGAGGAAAACAGCCCTTACCTGAAATAGTTTTTAAGTTATAACTACATTTCCAAACTATGGTAGTTAATTGTAAAAGAAATATAATATACATGATGTCTGACATCCAGATTATCATCAACAGAAAATGAATGACTCTTGAATCTTGATACATTAATATTACACTCATCATATATGCTTACTACAGCATTAGTGGATAGCACATTATCATTCTGTATAATTAACTTTCAAAGTTTTAAATAAGAGAATTTTTATTAAAAAAAGAAAAATAAACTTTAAATGGTGAGACAAAAAATAATTTTGACTCAGCAAAAGAGACAATAAACAAAACAAAAAGAAACCCAACCAACTGGGAGAAAATTTTTGCCCTGCAGACAAGCGACAAGGGTCTGATAACAAAGATCCACAAAGAGCTCCTACAGCTCAACAAAAACAAAGCAAAAAACCCAATCAAAAAATGGGGAGAAGAACTAAAAAGATACTTCACCAAAGAGGAGATACAGATGGCTAATAGACATATGAAAAAATGCTCCACCTCACTAATAATTAGGGAAATGCAAATTAAAACCACACTGAGAT